>CAIGRB010116427.1:93538-104361 GCA_903798255.1 Fraxinus quadrangulata
GGAAAAAAAAGTTAGCCGAACCGAGCCATAAAACCATTTGGCTCGACTCGGCTTGTGAACAGTAACAACCAAAGTTACTCTTTTCGGTATGTATGATACATATTTTTGCCATTGTTTTCTTATAAAAAAATTGTTTGTAATTAATAACATTTAAATATCAATAATTAAGATTAAGAATGAATTTTTAGTTAGTAATATTAAAATTATAAATATTTTAACAATTTAATTTATCAAAAGAAATATTTTAAATAAATAACTAACAATATAAAATAAATGCTAATCGAAAATTCTATCAAGAACAAAATAAAAATTCGAAATAATATCTTACGTATCAGTAATATTACAAGGAAAAAATGAAAAATTATCAACTCATGTGTCAGTATCTTTTTTAAAAAATATTTAGCTTGTTTGATACCCATTTTTGAAGAAAAATATATTCTTGGATAGTGATTTTTGAAGAATGCGTGGTTAAGAAATAAGAAAATATTTTCAATTTATGTGTAAAATTATTTTATTGAAAAATGTATAATTGAAAATAAGCTATGAAAAAATAAAATTTTGATAAAATGAAACTCAAACAATGGCTTAATATTGAAAATTTTATAAGTAACATCGACGGATCCTATCAGGGACTAAAACACTAACATCTTTGATTGAAGCAATTCCTGTAATTCTGACGATTGGTGATGATATTATCGTTGGTAATTGCGTACTATGGTTTATTGACATCACCAATGGCAACACTTTGTATAATTTCGTTTGAATTACAAAAAAGCATTTGTTTGAGTCATATTATATTTTTCATTCTCATTCTTTTACTCATTTTTAATAATATATTTTTCAATAAAATAATATTTTTCATCACATCAATAACTTTTCCTTCATTTTCAACCACACATTCTCCACTAATCTACTATTTCAAAATATATTCTTCCAAAATAATGTGGCTCAAACACACCTTGATTAATGCTTGTTTGATAAAATTTCGCTATAATTTATCAACTTTTCAAACTTAAATTTAATCATATATTGTATGAAACTCGTAACTTTTATCAATTTTCAACAATATATTTTATCAATTTTTATCAAAATCTGTTATAACTTTTATCAAAAACTTTATCATACAAGCCATAAATCATAATCGTTAGCAGTCATATCATGGACAATTATTGACTTCTCGATGGAGATTGAGAACTATCGAAAATTTTCAACATCACTAACGTCATTAACACTAGTAATCGCTAACAAATGGTATATGTAATTAGTAATGGCGCGTTATCGATAATTTCGTTTGATTAACCATAATTTATTTTATTTGGAATCCTAACGTTACATCACACCGTCGGGTATCATTGATAGAATTTTCATTAATTATTATTTATTTCATCGAAAATGCCCAATTGGTTTTTCCTAAGGGCTCCAAATAGTTTAAGCCACCTCTAATCGTTTCTAAATAGTCCTTATACTTTTCACCTTTAATAGTTACCTTTTCTAGACCTTGGGGATGAAAATTGGGATCGACACTTAAAGCATGGCATGCTACTAAAGGGTTGATGCCCACCATGTCAGAATGCCTCCAAGAGAAGACATCGAGGTTAGATTTTAAGAAATCTTTCATCACGCCTTCTCTTTCCATGGCCAAGCCACTCCCAATATGCAATATCTTCGTCTCTTCACTTGCATCAGAATCAAAGATTTCCAATTCTCCAGAGGAGGCGGCTTCAGGGTTCGTCTTCATAATGTTGGGGTCAATGCTTCCATCAAGAACCATTCTCTCTTCACCTTTATCATTTTTCAGGACCTATGCTATGGTTATGTCGACCATGATCACTGTGTTCTCTGATTGCTCATTCATTGTTTCTTCATAAGGCCTGCCATTCTTAAAGAGTTCAAATAGCAGGCCCTAGTCTCAAACCTAAATTTCCCTTATTACGACTACTCTGTAAGGGGTTCTAATGGGGTTCTAACTTCATGGATAAGTGATAAATAAAAGTTATTGCCTTCAAAGAGGTCTAGCCGTCCCAGGATCCCGTCGCATGAAATGAGCATACACTACCAAGAATCTCATATATTTACGGACCACTCGAGGTTTTTCGTCCATCTCTACAACAAAGGTAATTCATCCCTATTGAACGAGATTGTCTCCTTCACTGTGTAGGAGTTTCGACATTGCGCAGATCTTGTGGTCCATGTCCATCTTAAGGGTTAGACAAAACTCTCGAATCGAACCGGATCAGAATCGAACTGAATCGAATCGAGTGGTTCTTCTTAACTTAAATTTTCGAATGACTATCTGAATCGAGAACCGACGGGTTCGGTTCAATTTTCGGTTCTAGACTAGAAACTGAAGAATTGAATCTCCCTATTTTTTAAAATTTTAAATAAGTCAAATTATTTTATTTTTTTGAAATAAATTTGCTAACTAATTAATTTAGCCCAATCCAAAATATGAATTTTCTATTTCTAATTTTCAGTCCAAGTCCAATTAATCAAATTGACCAAAATTTTACCTAAATAGTGTCGTTTCTGTTTATAGAAATCGAATTGAAAGTCTCTCTTTATTATTGTGGGATCGCTATCATCCTCTTCCTATAATTTTAACAGCCAAATCTATGGAGAATTCAACAAAGAGAAGAGCAAAAAATATCACAAGATTGAATTACGTTATTTTGTAAGAGTTAAAATTGAATATGTCATTAGTTGAATTAATATAGCGTTATTGTAAATATAAAAAAAAATTAATTGTACGTAACCTGAAAACCGAATGGAACAGAAACAAACCGAACCCGAATTCGAATAGTTCCATAATTTAATTTAAACCCGACGGATCAATTTGCTAAATACCCGAAAAGTTTACAATGTTCTCATCATCCACCATCATACTTCCAAGGTCTTTTTGGGCGATGACAGTGCGTACCACTAAAGCATTGGAATACGCATAGTGTACATCATGTTCATCCTCCTCTAAGAATACTACTGGTTCATGCCTTGGCCTATGACCATGCACATGCCAACTCTCAATGATTGAATTTTTAAAATTCTTCATGTACTTTCTCTTAGAATTCCTCATTTGTCTACCCAAATAATAGTATTGATTTTATGAATAAAAGCATCTCTGTTTGCAATGGGGTTCTGCCTTGGAAGGTCATTATTCTTTGGGTTCCTTCCATCTTCACTTTGTGGATGATTTTCATGTTGCAAGAAGATAGACCTCGTTAACCATACCGTGGCCATTGCTCTAGGAACATTATTCTAGCGTTAACACATCACGGTCCCTATTGCTGGATTCCAACCAAAGTTCTAAAATGTATAATGCGTGACAATGCGTTTTAATCGAATATCAAGCATTACAATGCGTGCTTACGTGAAGCATATACGTAATTATGCATTATCTAATTTTTAATATTATTTTGAATATTTTAAACTAATAAATAAATAATATAATATATTCTTTGAACTTTATACATATTCTTCATTTAAAAATAAAAAAAATAAAAAATCATATTGCTCAAAATCATAAATACTACAATTACTTGAACTTTATATATATTCTTCAAATTTTTAACAATAATATATTGCTTAAAAATCAAAATCATAAATACTATAATTACTCGGTAACAATTCATACAATTAGATTAGACACGAGCACCCGCTTGAAAAAAATCCTAAATCTTTTTAAAATCTAATAAATACTTTTTCCTAAAATTAAAAACTAGAGGAGAAAAAGAACCTTCGAAATTCTAATTAGGTGAGTAATACAAAAATGAAAAACGCACCTTCAAGTTTCCACGACTCGATAAAGATCTCAACTGTAAAACTAGATGAAGATGTAAGAAGGATGCACAAACTTGGCATGGATAGTTTGCAATTCTAAGAAAAATTTGTTTTGATTTTTTAAATGTTAAAACCCTACAAATTGCTATTTATAATTCACAGACTTGAGTGATTTGAGCTAATTTGATATTTGTTATGTTCAATTTTTTTTTTAATTAATAAAAATAGGCTGAATTTTGTTAGACTAATTTGAACTCAATTTTTAACACTAATGCATGCCATTTTGGCGTTTATACACAGTTAATGAAATAAGTTGATGGCATTATCATGTGCATATCCAATTTATGGGACGTTTCAAAAATGCCCAAGCACATGCGTACATTTTAGAGCACTGTCCACAACTCTTTGACTTCAGACAATCTTTCGTATTGTGATCCTTTGGTTGATGGATCCTGAAAAATTTAGGCACAAGCGCTCGCTGCGAGGTACAGCTGCTGCTTCCCTTCCAGGGTCTATTTCGATCTAATTGAATCTCCTATAACCATCATCGAGTGTCATAGGTGATTGATGTCTTTTATGAGGTCGACGATCTTCATAACTGTCCATATGAGTTTTCTTCTTCTCGCAGTCTTTAATAGCCTCTCCGGCATGGATCATAGGTAAAAAATTCCTAATGTGGACATCTCTCCAAAAGAGATTTTTTACAATTAAATCATTTAGAATGCATCAATTGCTCTTTCATCAGACACGTTATCGATCTTGTTGATCTCCTGAAGTATCTCTTTACAGATTCATGCAATCCTTGTCATTGGTGTGGCATGGCATAATTTCCAACGAAGGAGTTGGTGAAATCCTTCTTCAACTTTGGCCAGTTGGGAATGCTCTCGAGCACTACCTTATTATACCAGCGCTTCACTTCATAGGTCAGCGTGGTGCATAAGTTTCTTCACTTCACAGTTGGGATTTGTCCCTCGAGCTTCGTCTCATAAATATTGAAATGGTCAATTAGGTCGCTCTGTCCCGAAAACTTTTCAATTTTCAGCATCTTGAATTTTGGAGGAACCGACTTCTCTTTAATCTCCTTTGAGAAAGGCAAGTTCTTATCATCGTCATCTGGATCACATATTTTAGACGGATTTTTCATCATTCTAACGGTCAAGTCAGCTTTCGATACAAAGTATTATGGGAGATGGGGTGTGGGATAGACAAGTGAGTTCAACTATATTTTTATTTTTATTTTTTTGAATAAGTGTACATTTATCTTTACATGTGTGTCCGCATCTATTGGAGAAAAATTATTATGGAACAAGGCAACGGGCGTGTAGCCCTAACTCCACGTTATGGTAGGTTTTTTATTTTGAGTTTGTTATTTTGTATAATTTGGTTTCCTCGTGGAGATTGATTATCTCCTTGATCCATAAGGATTGTGTGCATATTTGCTGGAACTGATGATGCACTTTCCTCACCAAACACTTCATTTCTTACATATGAGAATGATGATTTGAATGCACGCTTCGCCATAAGCCTTCGGTTGACAAGAGTTCGTTTTACCAGGGATTCATGCGAAGATTGGCGAGGATGGAGGCAGGTGTTTGATACTTGTGTGGTTCACATCTATCCTCACTGAGTACTGCTATTTAGTCCACTGGAATTGCAACCCCAATTTATACGGTATTGATGTAGTATTAAATAATAAGTAAAATTAGATAACTTATTTAATTTCATATCTCCCCTATCATCTAGCTTCACGTACACTGGGATTGCAATCCTAGTATGGTTATTCATACTAGCTTAATTAATAATAAATTAAGATACTACCTTGAATTGCAAGCTTAATTAGAAAAAGGTCAACATCATTAATGATACTAACTTTAGTTACCTCAATAAAATATAACATCTGAATGGACCATTAATAAAAAATAAAATGAGTAAATATTAAGAAAATGGGATTTGTTTATGACTTAGTGCTCAAATAAAAAATGTGAACTGTAAGTCATATTTGCATTAAATAAATAACAAAAATGTCAATGATTGTGTCACCGCGTCTATTTTCTCCACCTAGAAATCAGTTTGCATTCAAAGTATTTATTTTATTTTTCATTCTATAATTGGCTCCACATTAATTAATTATTTTTACTAATTCAGCTTCAGAATATTTTCTTAGTGGTTTAGTTTTTCATTTCTATTTATAGTTCAATTCCAATGGATGACAGTTTTTCTTATTTCAATTCTATTGGATGCCAATCTTTCTTATTTAGCCCATGTTTGTCAGTAAAAACAAAGTTCCTTTTTTTTTCAACCTTAGTAATAAAATATTTTGCATGTAAACATAAAAAATTTCAAAAAAAAAAAAAAAAACTCATTTTTTCTCCAAAAATAAAAAATGATGAATAATGCACCTTGGACAGACTGAAAGACAAGGATGGAGGGACTAGATGATGTGGTAGATAATAATTGGGTGTTGTGTTTTTATTTTTATTTTTTTCAAACTTTTCAATCATTAGTCGACACGTGTCCTCCGTATTTTTGAATCTATCTTTGAGTCTATTTGTGTAGCACAATTATTTAAAGGCCAGGGGCTTAAGTTTGACAGATTCCTTAATTTCTTGACTCTTTCTAGGTGCAAAAGGTGACTTAATGCTGAAATTTAACTGACGTTACATCCTTGTCTATGTGTCTTAATCCATCATACAATATTAACCCACACATCTCTATCATTTACTGCATATAAATATATGTTTTTTGACCATCGCCTTTAATAATTAGAATAAGTCCCCATGTAGGGGTCTTACAGACCACTCACAAGGGGCGGGCCACCAAATGTATTGAAAAATAAATAAAATTGCGCCGGTCCCCACCATGTGTGTTGTCTGTAAACCTTCTGTGAAAAAAGTTCTATAATGCAAGCATAGTTCTAATAATTAACATCAAGAAAAAAATGACTACAATGAAACGAGGAGGTTGATCATATCAAACTTTATTAAAAATAAAAAATGTACACTTTGCAAGAGCATAAACTACCGCTAAAACGAGCTTTTGATGTTGAAATGCAGCATAAAATATCACCCAAAACTGAGATTTGGCGTTGTAACAGTCAGATTTCGCCACAAACATAGCAATGCTTGGTTCCATGCAGGGGCAGAGTCATGGGGATAAAGAAAAAATTATACTGAATTGATACAAAATTTTATCTAACAAAAGAAGTGGGCTTGGGGCAGGAGCCTAGGCCTTCCCCCCTCCTTCCGCCTCTTTTCCCATGCAAATGTTGGCCCCTCAAAAATGAATAGTGTTATTTGTACATTAAGCATAACAACTTGGTTGACATTCCCCCTATGTGAATGAAATTTGTACAATGATATGATGGATGCGTTCAAAATCAAAAGCGTAGATGTTATCATATGAAAAATAAAAAGAAATGTGTAAGAATAAGTATAAATATAGCAAGGTTGCAGGTTGCTCAGAAATCCCTGGAACCTCAATAGCTCGTGGATCAACATTAATTACCATGAACGGATTTGAAGAATGTAGCAATCATTTATCCCCCTTGGTACATGCAGATGGCACCCACACCAGTAGAACTCGTGTCCCTCCATGGTAGCAACATCTATATTTCTATCTATTGCGACAAGGTGTTGTCTGCCTTCTATGTTGTATATTGCATATTTGGTATGCAATATTAGAAAGAATTAAATATTATAAGGAATGAAATTTGAACTTTTTTCCCCTTCTTAGTACTATACCATTCTCTCTATCAAATATACTTAAAATTATTTTTATAATCGATACTGAACGATAGTGTAATTGCCGACATATCAAAATCTAGCTTCCTTTTCTAATTCTTGTCCAATATTCTAACATCTAACTTGTCTTTATAATTTATATTTATTACATATGTAACACACTATGTGACTAAAATTAAATTATATAATTTAATTTTACTTGTAATGGCAAGGATGGGCCCACGTGTCACAATTTCAAACAAAAATTAATGGTTAGTTAAAAGAATATTTTACGTAATGACTTGGTCAGTGCAATCATATTGTAAGCAAAAACAGTCTTAATTCTTTTAAATTTGTCTCAATTAGTTTATTAGAGGACATTACTCGGTTGATAGAGACTCTTGTCTTGTTTGATTATAGAACAAATTACATCAAATGTTCTATGAACTCTATCGTACTATTTGTCTCGTTTTCTTGACAATGGCACCGTTGCTCTTCACTAGAGAATTTCGTCTGTTAACAATGCACTTTTAAAGGGTAAAATGTATAAATATTTGATTATTATTAATTAAAAAAAAAAGAAATGAAAAATAAAGGGACTACCTTGTCATATTGGAATAGTTGGAGGTCAAATTTGTTGCTTTCCTTTAGTTGGAGGACTTAATTTTCATTTCTGAATAGATATAGAACCAAATTGTCCACGTGAATGGTTGGAGGATTGAATTGTCGCCACATTAGTTGGTACACCAAATTAAAAAATTTGAATAGTTGTAGGTCTAAATTTTCGCTTTCGAGTAGTTGGAGAACCAATCTATCGCCTTTGAATAAGCATTTTACCAAATTGTTGCTCACAGTTGGAGGACCGAAACATAATCTGGTTCTCGTGAGATGGCAAAATTGTCATCAACCAATAGTTAGACAAAATTGTAGAATCTCTTTTAAGATCGAACTGTCGCAAACAAAGGACCATGTGCAGCTTGAAAATAGATGGATGGTCAAATTGATGCCTACGAATAACTAGATGACTCAATTGTCTACTTGAAATAGATAGAGGACTAAATTAACATTTGAGCAGAGTGAGAGGTTTGAAATGTCGAGTTCACAAAGCTGAAGGAATCTTTCAACTATTAGATTCATCTAAATTTAATCCTTCAAGTATATGAAATTTCCATTTCGGTCCAAGTATTGTAATATCGAATCAAATCCATCAAATATATAAAATTAAATACTTTCTTCAACTATTAGAACTATCCAAATAGATCCTTGAACTCTTAAAATAATGTAATTCAATCCTTCAAGTTTTTGAAACATCAAATTTGATCCTTCAACTATTTGCTTTCATCTAATTCGGCCATTCAACTTCTATAAACATTGATTTCTATCCTTTAACTTTTACATTCATCTCATTCTATCCTTTAACTATATAAAACATCAAATTGGTTCTTCCAGCTATTAGAAACATCCATTTCTGTCCTTTAGTACTGTCATCTAATTGGAAACCTTCAACTAGTAGAAAAATCTACTTCAGTTCTTCAACTAATAGAAGCAACAATTTGTGCCCTTCAACTTTTACTATCATCTAATTAATTCCTTCAACTTTTACTATAATCTATATTGGTCCTTCAACTATATAGAACATCAAATTTTATCCTTGCACTATTGTGGACATCGATTTTGTTCCTTGAACTTTTACAATCATCTAATTCAATCCTTCAATTATTTGAAACATCAAATTATCTGTCATCCTTTTATATGTCTCCTAATCCTACAATATTAACCCACACATCTCTATCATTTATGCATATACATATTTTTTCTTTTATCATCACATTTAATCATTAATATCAAAATAAAAAAAAAAATATGTACAAAGATATGAGGAGGTTTGATCGAGTGAAACTTTATTATTAAAATTAGAAAACGTAAATACTATATTGCTAGTTTTTCAAAAAATATCATAGGTGCTTAAGTGAAATTTTTTCCCTTGAGTGGTTCACATAAAAAATCTAGTCTTAATGTTATTAGAATTTTCAAAACAATCTTGAAAATACATAAACTAAAAGTACAAATTATTACATCTTGTCTTAGGCTAGCTATTAGCTAAAGGTTATTAGCAACTCCCGACTCCACAACGTTAACCCTTGCTTGATAACTTGTGTCTATCTTGGATATGCTTAGTCTGGATATATATGATATGCCGTGAAATTCAAGGGACTTTATCTATCCTTAATGATCTCCGACCTGGAGGCTGAAACTGAACATACATTTTTAGTCATCGTCATTGTATCAACGTGCATCTATCCCTCTGTCTCTGATCCTTTCAAGCATACAACCCCAAACAATATTAATTAGAATTTTGTAACTATACAATTAAGAGGATTTTAACTTAATCATTTTTCCTTTTTTAACTATTTAATATTATACTATCCTCATCACTAGACACGTAATGAGATATTTTTACCAAATAAAAAAAAATAGGAATTTGTGTGCAATAATACTAACCATGTGCGTACCTAGGCAATTGTCTTAGCCTTGCATTTTATATAATAAACAATCTTGACATATAGCCTAATTGAGCTGCCATTAAGAACAAACTACTATTTAGCCGATCGCTGGAAATTAAAATCAAAATTTTAATTTAAGTTAAAATTAACAATTAATTCCAACCATACATTTCATGGAATCACAATTTTTCAACGACATATTTCATCAAATATTATCAAAATCTATTAAAAATTTAATTTTAATCTCCACAAAAACATGGGCTTGATCGTGTTTGGGTTCAAGACTGGGGCTTAATTGGGAATGCTTCATTTTGTAATTTTTAAAAGTTCAAATAACATTGCATTAACATGGGCACTGTCTCGAATCTAATTTATTTTAGTCTCCCAAAGACTTTTCTTTTTCAAATAACATTGCATTAACATGGACACCGTCTCGAATCTAATTTATTTTAGTTTCCCAAAGAATTTCTTTTGGAGTATATGTTGAAACATCCCCCAACTTCTAATATTTATAGAATTTTCTAAAGTTGATTTGAAGGGAATTCTTTAATACTCGTAGAGAGGGAGAACGTATAAAAACATGAGCTCATGTTTGAGCCACATTTAAATTTTCATTCCCATTCTTCTACTTATTTTCATCCACAGATTTTTCAATAAAATAATATTTTTCATCACATCAATAATTTTTCCTTCTTTTTCAACCACACATTCTCCATCAATCTACTATTATAAAATACATTTTTCCAAAATAATGTGGCTCAAACACAAACTAAACCTAATGATGAATTTCAAGGAACAATGACATAGACAATGCACTAAGATGATT
>CAIGRB010116462.1:14389-29026 GCA_903798255.1 Fraxinus quadrangulata
CTTTAGTTACAATTTAATTTTTTTCATAGAACATGGAATAAATAATAAAAGAGAGAGAAATTGAAACAAATATAATCGGTAGAAAAAATGATAATTTTTAAATCGTGATTCTAATGTCTGTAGAAGGAATAAGGAAAGAGAAATATCAAAAGAAATAAAACTAAATATTAATTTTTTTTTCGGGGAAAGTCTCTCAAAATCTTAGGATGAATGAGAAATAAATTTTGAGATTTTATTTTTGTATTGTTTGTTTAAAAATTAGTACCCTTTAGCTTTATAAAAGTTAATAATAATTTAAATACTCAAAGACTGATAGAGATTTTTAAAAAATGATTGAATACACCGACTTTTAAAGACTTTTTAAAAGTTTATAAAAGTCTCTTTAAAAGTTTATAAAAATCTCGATTGAATACATAAATATTTTTAGAGAATCTTAAAAACTCTATATTGAATACATCTAAACTTTAAAAAAATTAAAAAATCTCAATTCAATACACCTCCTAAGTGCATACTTTACACGTAATATTAACTTTTAAAAAAAAAAATGAATTCACATATACAAACAAAATGTAGAAAGAGAGGAAAATTATTCTTATACTCATTTAATCAAAACAATGCTTGTTTAAATATTATGCAAACAAAAATATGGAAAAAAGGCCAAAAATAAAATAAAATTTATGCTTATTTAGTCAAAACATTGCTTATTTAAAAATTATCTAAACAAAAATGATTAGTGTCACGGGTTTTCTACTGTAGATATTTCGTTGTCTGGGGCCTATATTTTATTGTTTTTTTGTACATATTAATCTTCCTAGACAAATACGGCAAAATCTGAAATTGACTTACTTGTTGGCACTTTCTCGTCGACATTAACATTATTTAATCCCACTACAATTATCGTTGACTTTTTGGATTGACCATTAATATCAAATAATTTCGAGATTAACATTCCAACTCAAGTGAGCATAATATTGAATGACCATGCCAACAGTCTAAATGAATTGTAAATTGCCTACTCTATTTCGTTTGATCGTACAAATTATCGGGCCCAACACATTTCTTCTTCATATCATAGTTCCAAAAAAAAAAAAAAACTAAGAAACGTGCTCGAATAATCTGGACAATGCGGCCAAACGGTCCAATTCTAAACCATTATTTGGGGTAACTTTGGATTTTGATCTAGATTTTAATTTCCGACAAACTTGAAATTGAGTCCTTATCAATTGAATAAATGTTAATTTTGCATTAGTATGAATATTAGATTTTGATAAAGGAAAATACACAGTTGACATGAAAAGAAAAGAAAAATGAAAAGTGTGTACAAATTTTTACAGTCTAATCCAAGGAAAAGTGTAGTTCACAACATAGAAGCTAGAGATAATCATAGCAATATAGATTTATATTCAGCAGTGTTTGCAGCACAAAACCATGTGCTAATACAATTGACGTCTGCACTGTTTTTAAAATCCTAGGGGAATTTTTTCTGGGGTGAATTTAGAGCACGTTTGGCAAAACTTAAATTACAATTTGAAATATACTTTTTATTTGTAGGAATCGCAACATATAAATACTTAAAAATATCATCAAATAAGTACTTATTCTACTTAAGTTTTAGTTGAAGTAGGGTATTAGAGTTCAGCAATAATTGGTTAAAAATTATGACTTCTTTATTTTAACAAACTCTAGACAATGGGGGCTCAGTAATAATTGGTTAAAAACATTACTTTTTACGAAATATATTCTTAAAAAATGTGGCTTAAGCAGGGAACATGTACTTGGCTAACGAAAGAGCCCAAACTTTGGTTACATTAAAATTTAGAATAAAGTTACATGTACATAGTTGGTTGATAATGTATTTGACACTCTTCCCGTGTGACAAAAAAATTGGACAATGATTTGATAATTGTGATTAAAATAAATGGCGTAAATCTAACCACACGAAATAGTGTAAACCTTAACGTAATCCATGATGTACATATAGCATGGTTTTAAAAATTATGAATATCCTTTTTTCTGCCAAAGACAAATGGATTTTGTTACTTGTACATAAAAAATGTATATTGACGTGAAGGGAAAAGATTAGATGAAACGTTGATTATATTTTAAACTGACAAATGATAGAGTGTTATGTGACATTATGTAATTCATTATATGAATCTTGATATGCATGTAGTAAGATCCAAAACAAATTATCTTTGTCCCAACCAATTTTTCAAATTTAGAAGTTGAGATATGCTGTCACCATCTCCCAGTCCCATTGGCTAAACTTTAATGCGTGTGTGGGGGAAGATGTGACTTGAGTAGACCCAAATTCGACGCACCATTACACCATTATATGGAAAACGATGGTGGTTAAATGAAAATAATCATTTCTATTTCATAATACCTTTAGACGGTATTAATATTGGAGATTTTTAACCTTTTTTCTTTTTTTCAACAGTCTAACGTTTAAAGACAAGCCACTCACATGCGAGATTGATTTTAGTTTTGAATTCTTGAAAATCGTTAAAGAGCTATAACCACCACCTTTCCTTCACCTTCACCATCACCTTCACCATCACCTTCTTTGAAATGATGGTGGTTAATGAAAATAAATAATCGTAAAAATAATCATTTCTATTTCATTATACCTTTCAAAGGTATTAATATTGGAGATTTTTAACCTTTTTTTTATAACAGTCTAACGTTTAAAGACAAGCCACTCACACGCGAGATTGATTTTAGTTTTGAATTCTTGAAAATCGTTAAAGAGCTATAACCACCACCTTTCCTTCACCTTCTTTGAAATGGAAGAGATTAGGACAGAAATTATGAGCAATTTGTACATGAGAAGACACCTAAAATGAAGAAGGCCAGTAAACAAAATATTAGGCACTGAGAATTTAATTTAATTAATTCAATTGTAACTAAATTGTAGACTAAAGAAGTGTACAATTATCGAATGGAACGTGACTATAAACTTGATTCAATGTAAAGTGTGAAAATTCTTAATCTATCTCAACTTTGATATTATTGTGTGTAACATGCAAAGAGACAGATTTAGGTAAGGATTAATCATGGATGAAACTTCTTTTTCTTCCACTTGCAGATTATAATATACATTATTACATTCAACAAATTCGGGAGTCACGGGCTGTATTGTGCTGCTAAGAAAATTGTCGAAGAGATTCTTCCAAATTCTCATGGCCCATCGATTGACTTTTTGCAATCAACTTGATAAAATTTGACGTGTTTATTACGTAATAATTTCAGATTTTAAGAACTTATATTTTGGGTAGTATTGTTGTAAATACAAATATAAATAATTAAATTCACACCGTATCTATAGGAGGAGCAAATAGATGATTTGAGTTCAAGTCTGGTCACCGTTATGTTTTGAAAATCCAACGCGTAAGTTCTTTGAAGAAAAAATCCGAACTCTGGTGATTCATGAGATCCATGTTAAATTTATTTGATCTTTGATAGTTTAAATTTTTATATGCACGGGTGATTTATTAGTTATTACACTAAGCCCCCGTTTAATGTAAATTAAAATTTGGCTTCTAGTAAATTTTGAAAAAAAAATTATAAAATACGTGGTCGAAAAATTATAGATCTCATGAAATATGTGACTAAAATAAATTTAAATTTTAACTTGAGATTTTAATTTATGCCTCTGTTTAGTACCAATTAAAATCTAGATTTTAATTTAAGTCAAAATCAACAATTAATTTTAACCACATATTTTATGAGTTCCACAACTTTTCAATCATTCATTTTATCAAATTTTTTTATCAAAATCTACTAAAAATCTGATTTTAATCCCCCCACCGACACCTAACAGGGGCATAATATATGTGAGACGGGGGGCTAAAATATTAAATTTTATAACATCTACCCATGGATGTTAATTAGAGTCCCATTCCCGTTTCCATAGTACTGGTGAGTTCTGCAGGGTAATTTTTTGATTTTTGGTTGATTTTACTACGTTATAGCATTTCTAGTACGCTCTTTATTACTTTCATTCTCATTCTCTTTATTGTAGAAATTCATCGATCTTCTTTTCATAGGGTTCCAATAAGCTCTTTATACGTTTAATGCTTTCAAATAATATTTTGCAATTTTCTATGCACCCCCTTGTGTTTATAAAGGAACAAGCACGGACAATAATTAATTTAAAAAGATGGAAGTAAGGTAAAAACAAAAGGGGGAAAATGGAGCTAAAAAATGAAAAGTATTTATGAGAAAAGCAATATAAAGAATAAATATAAAGAGTATTGTTGAAGTTATATAAAATGTCTCATTCTGTATGTTCAAAATTTCTTTTTATATTAAAATAGACTATTTAAGCCTTGTTCGAGATGATCATAAGATACTCTTCATCTAGATATATTTTAGCCATTGGGGAATTAATGAAGTGTCGGGCAAAACTTTTTTTTTTTTGTTTTTTTGTTGGATTTTTATGTAGACATTGTAAGCAAGGGTTACAAAATTTTGGATTAAACTACTTTGCCAGATGAATTGTGACATAGAGGTTGACACGTTCCTAGGTGGATTGAAATGATTTGATGTAAATGGTGATAGTGTTTAATAGTATGACATGTGACATTATGTCAACCTATCTGTTAACCATGATGATACTGTAGCATGATTGTAAAATTTTACCACACTGCATGTGAATATAATTATGCATCAGGGATTCTAATAGAAATCAAAAAGCAGTAAGGGAACTTCTAATAATAATGCTTTTCGGAATAATTAAGTCCCTATATATATATGTATGTATGTATGTATATTTATGTTGTTGAAAAGTGGACAAAAACTCAATATATAATCCCAATCAAAGTAAGCTTAATATTATAATTGGGAAAATTTTAACCCCTCAAAATAAGCTTGAGAGAGATATTATGATTTTAGATTCTAGATAACAAGATATTCGATAATAAAATGAAACATGGGTACAATTTGGATAAGTATAACTTGAAAATACAAAGCAACACTCGGTTAAAATGACAGCCTCAGATATATTATTTTCTTTTCTTTCTTATTTGCTAACAAAGGAACCAGATGTTACCAAAGCACAAGAATGCAATAATCTTAAAAGTACAAACTCATACGACTGAGGACGGAAGAGTATAAAGCTAGGTTGTCTAGGCACATTTGAAGCCTGGTGGAACCTTCTTGGAGCAGACATTAAGAAGCAAGCTAAGGGAAAGAGGAATATTGAGGTTAATGCCCAAAACATTGGCTTTAATGGCGATACAAAGGCAGACCGCCGCCTCCAGGTCGACGAGGCCTTGGATAAGGGAGCAGCATGGAGTTTTTGCTGGTGTCCCAATGGTAAGACCAAGCAATCCACCAAGAAGATCAGCACATACCCCTAGTTTTAAGGCATCCCTAGGGCATGTGCCCTTGCCGGGGCTCGGGCTCGGCCTCGGGTTTGGCCTCGGGTTTGGTCTAGGCCTTGGGTTAGGACCCGGGCAAGTGCCACATGCACTAGTAAGAGTGAAGAAGAGAAGATTTAGGACTAGAAAGAGGACAACTGATGTTTTACTATTGGAAGCCATTTCTCAAATACCCTAATTCTTGACAACTTGTAGCTGCTGATTCTGTTAACTATTAAGGGATTTGGAATGGATGATTTAGTTACAAGAAATGGGGTTTTATAGGGAAGAAAAGGTTTAATTTTTCAAACTGATGTTAACATATATAATAAAGTAACTATGTGCGCCCTAAGGATTTTAGCTGGCAAGAGGCAAACTTTTGGATGCATGTGAATTAAGATAAGAAAATTGCCATGTTCTTAGCTGAAATGTGAATCTGTGGATTTTCAAACATATCATATGTAATACAGTAATAAACTCTTTTTAAGTCATTTACATACTTTGTCGACAACAGAAATGTCAAGTGTGGATGCAAAATTTTTGTCTAACTATTCTAAATGCAAAGAAGATTGAGCGAAAAGAGATTGATGTGAAAAAATGTGCTAGGAATTCGACTCCATCATTAGTATTTGTTATAATTCTCAAGTTTTATCTTTTTGACTAAATTTTTGCTTCTATTGACAATCGATAATCTTGTATGATTTACAAATCTCTCGTGAAAATAGAGTTAAAACATTTTTGTACACCCAATCTAAAAAATTCCTATTTCGAATTTGAATATATAAAAATTCATTCAATTACAAGACTATCTAAATGGATTGTATAAAAGCATAAAGTAATTATCCCTAACATTTATAAGACCTTATATTGATTATTAAGTGCGAGATAAACCTATTTCGTACCTCATTAAAACAAAATAAACCACATATACATTCAAGGGTGATCATTCATTCAAACATGAAGTTAAATATTGACACAAATCAAGAATAAAAATAAGAAGTCTTGATTTAAAATATCACTAAAGTTTACATCGTCATCCCACACACAAAAATACATAATTAATTGAGTATCCATCACCCAAAAATCAAGTTGCAAAGAGAATATTGAAGATGAATTTTATGTCATTCGAATTCCTTCGAGATGGAGCCTTCAATAAATCCCAACTTTTCTTGCTTAAAGTCACTAATTCCAAACCGCGAATCTTGAAAAAACGAAGTATTTTGTGTATTTCCTCTTTCTAGCTCTCTTCTCCACGTTACGAGATGAATAACAGTGAATTTGGCCTCTTGAATAATGCTAAAATCGGGTGCCAAATGCCTTCCAAGAAGAGGTTAAATATAAAAAAGGAAATAAATCTTTCTGTCGGAAAGCACTATATGGACCCACCACTGTCTGCATGCAATCGCAAATGCATACGTTTTTGCTAAGCGTTGCAATCGCAAGGTGTTATTCTTTTATCCTTTCCGCTTTGGTTCCTTCATTCACTTTTCCATGCAGCTTACGTTCCTTCTTAACTGCATATGAA
Organism: Fraxinus quadrangulata; assembly: GCA_903798255.1. NCBI lineage: Eukaryota > Viridiplantae > Streptophyta > Magnoliopsida > Lamiales > Oleaceae > Fraxinus > Fraxinus quadrangulata. The sequence continues at coordinate 21,278 of CAIGRB010116462.1, forward strand.
ATTCCTTGTCATATCAATCTTGCTTTTTTGGTCCCCCATCTTCCATAATATGCACGTTTGAGTCCTTTTTTTTTAAAATTTTATTTTTGCTGCTTTTCTACTAAAGTCGTCCAACATGGAGTTTCTACTAAATTAAGCAATGTACAAATAAAATTAAGTATCAATTCCATAAAAGCACTCCCTTGCGTCCCTTTTTAACGGCCTAAATAAGTGTAAAATTACACTATCATGAAGAATCGAGCCGTAAAGGCAAAATGATGCAAAAAGAGACGAAAAGGGTGCACTGTGAGGAAAAGTACAAAGAAGAAGGCCATTCAAGCAAGACTCGGAAAAAAACTAGAACACCAAGATAAGATACAAAGGTTTCTACTAGAAACATAAGATATACCTTTGAAAAGCTTATCAAATCAGTAGTCAAATGCATTTTATAGATCTCGATTTAAATCTTTTTTTTTTTTTTTTTTACAAAAATATTATGCACGTTTCCGTTTGACTGCCAGACTATTTACAAATTTTGTTGGGCCGAAATTTAAAGTCGCAAAAAGGATGCTTACTGGATAAATTCCACCGAGCCAAAATTTTTCTAAGGCAAAATTGGGCTACCAGACTTCAAATTTAGTTGGGTTTGCACGACTCCAAATGGTAGTTTTGGCATATTTTAGGCATGAATTGAGAAAGCTTAATTTTACGTGTATTATGTTTGTTAGGTATAAATGGATGAAAATGGCGGATTTGGAAGGAAAAACGAAAAAAGAGGACTAAATTGCAAGAAAGTAAAAATTCAAGGACTAAAATATAATTAATCAAAGTTGGCTCAAACTGAAGAACGAACAACTGGGAGTGCTAGGACTAAATTGGAAGTGAATTAGAAGTCAAATTGATGAAAAATGATTGAAATGGGCCAACATGTCATGGGCGTGAAACTTCAAGGACCAAATTGCAAAGAAGCAAGCTATAATAGCAAAAGTTTAAATTAGGTTCAATTATTATACTTGTAATGAAAATCACTTTGATCTTATATTGACATAATTAATTGACGAGATTATTCGGAGATACTTTTGATTATGATAGCAAAAGTTTTAACGTTATAAGGCTATGCACATTTATAGAGTAGCAAACCTTATTTCATTCTTTTTACGTGATTTTTTATCCTCTTTCATTTAAACCATATTTCTTTGGGTCCTATATATGCTCCACGAAAGTATTGACTTTGTATAGCATAGAAAACATATCGAAAGCATTATTCATTGTAATTTTCTTCGTATAGTAGACTTATGCTTTCATTGTAATTTTCTTCACATAGTAGACTTCTCTCATTTATATGTGAGTTTTCGTATCTTGAGTTTCTACATAAATTTTGGTGTTCTTGTGTTTGATTTCTTTATTTTCTTATTGCCATCTTGTTTTCATTGTAATTTCAGTTTTTGTTGTTTTGGATTTTTATGTAGACATTGTGTACGATGGCTATAAAATTTTATCATGTTGCATGTGTATATATTTATGCATCAAGGATTCTAAAAGAAATCAAAATGCGAAGAGCCACAGCAGTAAGTCGAATTTTATAATTGAGAAAATTTTAACCCCTACCAAATAAGCTCGAGAGAGAGATGTTACGATTTTAGTTTCTAGTAAACAATATATTTGATATATTATGATTTTAGGTTGCCTGGTGGAACCTTCTTGGAGCAGACATTAAGAAGCAAGCTAAGGGAAAGAGGAACGTTGAGGTTAATGCCCAAAACATTAGCTTTAATGGCAGTGCAAAGGCAGACTGCATGCCGCCTCCAGGTCGGCGAGGCCTTCGATAAGGAAGCAGCATGGAGTTTTTGGTGGTGTCCCAATGGTAACACCTATCAATCCACCAAGAAGATTAGCACATACCCCTAGTTTTAAGGCACCCCTAGGGCATGTGCACTTGCCAGGGCTCAAGCTTAGGCTCGGGCTCGGCTCAGCTCGGCTTTGGGTTTGGTTTAGGCTTTGGTCTAGTTTTAGTTTAGTTTAAAAATCACCAAATCAACTGAGTTTATAGTTTGTTCAACTAAAAGTTACGATGAGTTTAGATAAATAATTAATAATGTTGAGCGAAATATTGACATCAAAGTTTTCGAGCTCAGTATTTCACACAATATCGAATCGACACAACAAAGGTTACCAAGACCCAAACACTCCTACAACCACCCTTAACTCCGATTGCTTGATATTACCCACAAAGGACACAGTATGGACTATTATTGCAACCACAACAATAGCCACAAAGGCTGAAAGAGAGATGAAGAAGACGCTACAAACAAGAATCACAAAGCCAAAAGGAATGCAGTCGGATTCTCTCAAAAGGTAAGCAAGCAAATAACGTTTCTTACACAATGTCAAGGCCAAAGACAGGAGCCAGCATATATAAGAAATAAGTGGGCATTTAGGTTAAATAGTACTTAGTCCCAAGTTAATAAGTAATGAATAAATGGACTATGAATCAAAAGTCATCCAAGGATTAATGGGTCAGGTCATGAGTAGCTCTAATTAAATTAGACTACTTCAATTGGCTCAAATAGTTTATAGGTTCAGGTTGTTACAATTGTAGGATCGAAGTTTCACTTCACTCATTCGTCGATGTCAACTGAATAAATAATGATTTAACATCATTATCCGACAGGTCGTTTGACAACAATTTACATAACAAATAAACACAGTTTTCGTTTTAACGGTACTTTACTCGTCATTATATTACTTATCCCGATATCATACACTTGCAATTTAATTTCAACAACAATAACCATTCAAAAGAAGGTTTGAGTGTTAGCACTGATATATAAAATCAAGTGTTGTTGGATGTATTCAAAGCATTTGATGCCGATATTGAAATATAAAACAGGTAAAGAGTTAAAAAAAATTTGCATCGCTAGTGTTTAGTACATAGGTTCATCTGAAAGCTACTATAAAGTTCACCGGTAGTCTTTTTTGAGTATTTGAGAGTCTTTGGCTGCAAATTAAACAACAAATTATCAAATAAAATATTGACATTCAAAGGTAAATTGCTGCTCAAGAAGCATGGCTGTCCTTGTTCCTTTGCCTTCATTCTGCTTCCTTTATTGCTTCGTTTCGATTGAGACTAGGACAAATATAGTTAATATCCCTACTCCACAAAAGGGAATTTCCGAATTGCAGTGATGGGCCACAAAGCATAAAAAAATAAAATGAAAGCTGAGGAAAAGAAGACAAAAAAATATTGCAAGGAAATATGAACATTGATCAAAATTAAAACATTAATGGCTCAAAAAACAGTGCTAGGTTAAAATTCATCACACTTCAAAGGCATATGTTTCATTGGTTGAATGAGAATGACACAAACTTCTGTACCAAATAAAGTCACGGGACTGCATTGGCTATTGGTGGATCTTGTGATCAATTCTTATATTAATTAAAAATAAATTTAAATATATCTTCTTCTAATTCCATGCCAGCCTTGCTTCACATGCCTACTGTTTTGTTATACAACATTTTCTTACATTTCTCCCTATAAATGCCATTCAACAAATCATCACTTATCACAGCCTAAAAAAGGTAATATTTTGTTGGCAAGTGGTCTCGTTTCCTTGCAACTTAGTTGAGCAACATAGTACGCAATTAGGGTTACATTATTGTCCAATTTTTTGTTCAATGGATTCCAAGAAGTCGTCTTCTGCTGCCCTTTTCCTAGTCTTTAACCTTATGTTTTTTGTTCTTGGCAATGGATGTAACAGTCCAATGCCAAAACCTAGTCCAAATCCAACCCCTTCCAAGGGTAGCTGCCCTAGGGATGCCCTAAAACTTGGTGTATGCGCAAAGTTGCTCAATGGAAGTATTGGAACAGTCGTGGGGAACCCACCGGACCACCCGTGTTGCTCCGTACTAGGTGGACTTTTGGACCTTGAAGCTGCTGTTTGCCTTTGCACTGCATTGAAAGCAAACATTCTTGGCATTAACCTTAACATTCCTATTGCATTGAGTGTTCTTATTAATACTTGTGGGAAGAAAGTGCCCTCTGATTTCATTTGTGCCTAAGATTTCAAGTCCAATGTTTTAATTTCGTTTAAATGTTTGAAGTTTTCTTTATTGAGACAAGGAATAATTGTTTACAGTAGAGATCTCGTTGTAAGTCTCTTACTCTAACGTGTGATTTTCTAGTTTGACATTTCAAAATATTGGTTTGTTAGCATGTTTGCTTTCTCTGCAATTTTGTTTAACTTCTATATCAAGGCACACACGATTGGAGTTTTTATTTATCCCCGTTTGGCTTAATTGATTAAAATTCAAGTTAAAATCAACAATTAATTTTAATGATACATTTTATAGGATTCCACAAATTTATCAACTTTTAGTCAAACATTTTACCCGTGGTTATCAAAATTTACTAAAATTCTATATTTAGCAAAATCAAACAACTGAAAAGTAAAAACAATCACAAAGTAAGGAGGATGACATCCGGTCGACCTCCAGTCCAAAAAATACAAAAATGAAACATTAACCACTCCATAAAACTAGTAGCTAAATAATAAAAATTCGAGGCCAGCTTTACTTCACATGTCTGCTGATTTATTATCCAACGTTTTCTCGTATGATTTTGCCCAATAAAAAGCTATGCAACAGAAGTTCACTAGTTAAAACAAGAAAAAGCCAAAAAAAAAAAACATAGTGGTACTATCGAGAATTTAAAATGAATTTTTTAATCAACAAATTTATTATGCTAAGTAAAATAATAATAATATTCTCCGAAATGGCATTGACCTCCTCCCTCAACGAGACTTTATGCTCAAGTCCGAAAAGCTAATTGAGTCGTACTTAAAATATCGTTATGGGACATTTTGTTCATAGTTGATAGAGTTCTTTGTTTAAATTGTCCAAATTAGAAAGGAAATATAGAGTAATTTGACAATGAAATGAGGCATCAACTTGATGCATAAGAGTGAGTATTGGTACTCATGCGAAGAGGCCATTGCTTGCAGCCTCAGCTTGCTCTAGCGAGCAGGCTAGCAAGGCTGGCCACAAAAAAAAAAGGAGTATTCAAATACTTAAAAGAGTTATGTGCAAGAGCTACTGGTATGAATTGTCCCTCGAATAATTCTAACGTAGGTTTTTCTTGCTCACAATCTAAGTCCACTGAAAGGCTGAGATAAACACGATATTAAACTCGAGATACAAAATAATACAGATCGACAAAAAGTAAAACTTGCATAAATTAAAAGATCGAACACAAAGAATTTTTTGACAAAGCCCTAGAAGCTCAATGACCACTTCTAACACTCATTCCCTTATTGAGGATCCAATAAATTGGATATATGCTCGGTTGCATTAGATAGCTCAAAAATGGCATCAAATGTTACAAGATCGTTCAATATTACAAAAGATATAGTCTACCACTACCAAAGACTTATCTTTCAATCACTCTGAAGATCGAAGACATATTTCACCAAGAGCACTCAAATCTCCACACCCTAATATGAAGTTATACGTAATAGAAAATCATTCGGACTCCTTCACACACATCACTCAGATTTCAAGTATAACACAATGATTACAAGATTTATAGCCTCAAATGAGATTTTCGAGTAGAGTAAAGCAACTAAGAATGTGTTTGATGTACATTTTTTAGGAGAGAATGCATTTTTTTGTGATGTGATTGTGAGTATGTGGTTGAAAAAGAAGGAAAAATTATTAATATGATGGAAAATATTATTTTATTGAAAAATGTGTAGTTTATGAACCCTAATCAGAAGGTTATTTTCTCTTTCAAAAGATGAAAACCAAATGCGGAGTATGCCAAACGAAGAGACACAACCGGGTTAAATGATAAAACCATCTAGAATATCATCCAACGCCCAGAAGCAAGACAAGTGTCACCATCCAGTAAAAAAGCCACAACGAGAAGAGTTGCATTTTAGTAAATGTGACTTTCACCAAATTTTAGAAGCACATAATAGATCACAAGTTCAAGCCTCAACAATCTCCACTTTGCTACTGAAATTTGTTTAAAGGTATTATTTTTGTTCCCATACGTGAATGATTAAATTGGGAAGCAACCTTACTAATTTTCAAAATTCATTTTGAAATAATACATCTAATAAAATGATATTAATGTCTATGTATTTAGTCATATCATGAAACATGAAATATTTAGACAAATGTATAGCACTTTAGTTATCAAAGAATAAGATTGCATTATTATCAACAAAACCAAGTTTCTTCAACAAACCACTTAACCAAATACCTTCTTTACATGCATTAGAAGCAGCAATATATTCTGCTTCAGTGGAGTACAAAGCCATAATTTTTTGAAGTTGAGATTTTCAACTAATTACAGTGATGCTGATTTTCTATCAAGTAATATATCATCAACATAAGATACTAAATATAGAGAATTTTTACCTCATTTGCCTTTACAGTAGAGACAAGTATCATAGTTGCTTCTTTGAAACACAAGTTTCAAAATTAAGTATCAAACCTTTTGCACAACTGCTTTAGAGCTTGTTTTAAGCCATACATTGATTTCTTTAGAAATAAATAATATTTTCATAATCTCCTTTTATAAAACCAACAGGTTGTCTCATATAGATCTTATCATCTGAATAACCTTAGAGAAAATCAGTTTTAACATCTAATTGATCAAGTTTCCGTTTAAATTGAGCAACAAGAGAAAGAATGCATCTGATAATATTATATTTAACTATGAGAAAGAAAATTTCAATATAGTCTACACTTTTTTTTGTGTAAACCATTTTGCAATAAGTCTAGCTTTGTATCTAACACTTTCACTTTCCCCTTCTTTTATCTTGTAGATCCACTTATAATCAATTAGTTTATAGTTTTTAAGCCTGTCAACTAATTCCCAGGTTTTATTCTTAAAGAGTGAAGAGTTGCATAATCAATTTGGTCATCGAATTCAGTAACTTGATCATTTTTGAGTTTCGGTTAAGGGAGCATTTTCACCAAGGGAAGATTCCTCAATTGCAGGTACATGAGCATCTATCTCAATATGCAGTGTCTCTAACTCAATTAGAAATCTTCTATAGTCAAATTATCTTTCTTTCCTTCTAGGCAAGGCATTATAGATTCATTAAAAATGATATGTCTTCCTATTATAACCTTATAGTCTCTTTCACTTTTTACCCATAATCTGTAGCCTTTAACATTTTCCCCATAGTCCAAGAAAACATATTTAAGTGATCTAAGTTCTAACTTACCAATATTTTTATGAGTATATACAGCATAGCCAAATGTTTTCAGGTAAGAGTAATCAACAGATTTTTTGGACCAAATAGATTTAGGGACTTCAAAATTTAGAACACTTGTAGGGTTTCTATTAACTAGATATGTAATTGTTTTACAGCTTCACCCTAAAACAGTTTAGGCAAATCAGAGCTCAAAAGTATGCATCTGATCTTATTTAATAAAGTCTTGTTTTTCTTTCAGCAATTTTATTTTGTTGGGGTGTATTGCTACATTTTTATGCCTCATAATACTATGCAAATTACAAAAATTATCAAATCATAATTATAGAATTCCAACCATTATCAGTTCTCAAAAGTTTGTAGATACATCATATCAAGTAAAAATTATCATATACATCCAAAATATCTACACTCTCCCCTTTTTGTCACAAAATGAGAACAAAATAGTGATTATTCTGCATGCTAGTTTTATCAAGAAATTCACAAGATTAACGTCGAAAAATACAGAGAAAACGTCTCTGAAATTTAAAAAATTTTATTATATCCA
>CAIGRB010116472.1:0-30936 GCA_903798255.1 Fraxinus quadrangulata
ATAATAATAATAATATATATATAATTCTGACAATGAGTCGGCTGGCATCTTTAATGGTCAATGGCCGTGCATGTCGGCTACTAGTGGGTGGTTATCATATCTCAGGTGGTGGCGATCTTATCTTTTAATTTTAAATGGAAAATTTAGAGTAAATTAATGCATTACCATGGGCCAACGCGGGGTGGCTTGGGCTCACGTGACCCTCTAACTTTGCTCCTTTTTTTCTACTATTAAATTTTTTATATTTTTATTTCAATTTTCAAAGTTATTATGAATATTTTTAATACTATTTCGAAGTGCTCACAATTAGAGATGGACAAAACTCTCAAATCAATCTGAACCGAGCCAAGCGCCATAAGTTAAATATCCGAACGAGTATTTAAATCGAGAACCGATTGATTTGATTCGATTCTCGATTCTAGATCAAGAACCGAAAATTCGAATAAGAATCGAATCTAAATAATTTTTATATTGAATTAATTCAATTATTTAATTTTTTAAACAAATTAATAAATTAATTAATTTAGTGATTAATACTCCAACTCCCAAGCCAAATTTATGTAGTGTTGATGTAAATATTAAAAATAATTATAATTATAATGCAGAACCGAATTCGAACGGTTCCATAATTATATGTGGACCCGACGATTCTATTTATTAAATACTCAAAAAATTTTGTTCGGTTTGGTTCTCTTTAGAATCGAATCGAATCGGACCATTTCAAACCCTACTCACGGTCTAATTTTTTACGTTATTAATGGCATACGAAACAATCAATCGTAGCAAATATTACGATTTGTCAAAGTAGGCCGTTCAAAATTAATATTTCAAAAATTTCAATAACATGTCAACTTTAAAAATTATCCGAACGCTAATCGAATCTACAAATTGCTTATGTCATCTTAAGCTTATTTTGAGAATTACATTATAGGCATATTGAATAGTCCAAACAGATATCGAAAATAGTTAATGATGCATTAAACATGAGTTTTAAATAAAGCATTTAACTCGCATTTTCTTTAAAAAAATTTAATTATTTCATTAACATTTATTATTTTTACGATACAAATTTCTCAATTTAATTTTCATTATTTTATTAAGAAATTTTATATGGAATATGACATCAAAAATTTTCAAAATTTTACATCCGATAAAGTTATATCACATGTGATAAGTGTAGTTTATACACTTATTTGAGATCCTAAATAATACTATTTTACTGTTCTTTTGATAAAATTCTACCTAACTTGTGTTATATTTCATTTTGTAGGTAAAACACAATGTTTGATGAATAATTTGGGAAAAGAATACAAATATAGCGAAAAATGGCTCAATTGTATCAAATACAAAGTTCGAGAACTGAAATGTAAATACTCAAAAGTTACGTCGAACCTCGCGATGAAGATTTCAAAGTGTTAGAATTGGATGAGGAAAGAAGTTAAAGGGATGAAATATAGTCCAAGTATTATCACATATCAACTTCCAGTCGAAAAATTTATGCTTCGAATTTTCAGACTCACATTGATACCCAATTTTGGCATAGCAAACTTTTGAATTAGAAATATTATATTTCTACAAGAATTGAAACGAGTTAGCTTTCCAATGAACTTTGAATCATCTCAATCGAATATCGGGAACGAAAATTATGACAAAAATAATGAGCTGTTCAACTGCCGGAAATTAGGTGAGGCGTTCACCCTCGCCTGCAGAGGGGCACGCCCCAGACCAAAATTGCCTCGTCTGAGGTTGCCAAACCCCTCAAGGCGCGCGCCTAGTGCAACTCAAGGTAAAAAGGGAATTTTTTTTTGATTTTCCATATTTTTGTTTTTGTAATAATTTAATGCAATCTTTTTGGCATCTTTTAAATGTCAAATTTGATCAGAACATGAGGAGACCTCATTTGGACTTAAAAATTATATATTCTACATATTTTGAAAGCGAAGAATGAGGCGCAATCATCAACAAAAGGCAAATTATACAATTTTATTGAAGAATAGTCATTCATTTTCAAAATTCAAGTCAAGAAATTGGATTCCTCCACTTTATTCATTATTTCTTAATTCGGGTGATGTATTTTCATTAATTTTTGTATAGTTTAATGATTAGGATGGTTGGCTAAGTTTTTCCTTGTATTGGATTAATGATGAACTCTATTATTTGTTTATTTTAATTCAAAACTATTAGTTTAATATTTCTTGATTTTTCTTGATTGGTTTTACATTCTCATTGAACTATTTGATTGATTGATCACCACTTATATAGTAAGTTGCTTGTTGTAGTATAGGAATACTCATAATAAGTTTAGAACGCGACAAAATCAACACATGGGCAACAGGTACAAAGAATAATATTTATGGCATGTGTAATCATGTGTGATAAATAATGTGAATCAATGCATGTTTTTCATATGAATTCGAATTATGAATATGATCGGGTCGTGTTAAAGATATGTTTAATATATATCTTGGAAAAGAATATTGAATAATAGTGTATTATCGATTGTTTTGAATGCATAAATTTACTAGATTACGAATTAAGAATTGAATTAAATAGTAATAGGGGGATTCACAATTCCAATACAAACATTCACATATTAAATAAATACTTTATTTGTTTTCTTAGTTTATAATTAGTATAGATTACATATAAATAATCTCTTTTGACATCACCACATTTTGAATTTGATAGTAGCTATTGAACTACAAATTAGACATTATTCCTCGTGGGAACGATACTCTTAATTCATAAATTTATTACTTGTACAATGATCCCGTACGTTTGAAAGTTTCACGCGAAGGAGTTTTTGGCGCTGTTGTCGAGGAATAACGAATTTAATTTTAGTTTATTAGTTTAAATTAAATTTGATTTTTATTTTATTTTATTTTATTTTATTTATCATTGATTTTGACTACCCACCCTGATCTATCTTATTTGATATTCTATCCAGGTGTCATTCAGTAGTGCATCTAAAATTTCGATGCTGACATGGTAAAAAGATTATTGGAATAAATAATCTCGACATGGACTATGTGGAAGAAGATATATATATTGTGAATTATGCCATGGTGTTTGGTAGATGGTGTATTCTGGTATGAATTTAAAAGGTGGAGATAAAATTCACTCGAAAAGTTTGAAAGAAAAGAGTTTACATTACCCATGGATTTAAATTGTGAACCGATCATTCAACCCGATGAGATATCAATTATGGAAGACCAGAACAAAGACAATGAAAGATCAATTACAAAGGATCAAAATGAAGAGGAGGCAATTAATGAAGAAGACGTTAGCCTACATTCTGTCGAGTTCATTGATTGCCCTATCATTGAATTCGTAATTAAGCCTGAAGAGAAGGAAGAAGTCTACATAGTTGAATTCAAATCGAACGAGATAGACATATCATATCACATTGGAGAGGGTTGCGTTAAAATTTGTAGAAAGAATGAAGAGTGGAGCAAAGTCAGAAGAGGCAAACTGAGTAAGCAATCAAAAGCGTTCTTCAAAATTCCATGATGTCGAAATAACAAAGTCAAGCTAATGACTTTAAACAAAGCGTTTATTGGGAGGCAAACCAATTTTTCTTCCCTTTTATTTATTATGTTTTCCAGTAATAGGATAATTTAGATTAATTTTTTTAATTCAATTTTAGGGACTCATCATCCATACCAGGTTTTCCCTTAAATTTTCGATATGTTAATGGTTTATTAGATGTTAGAGTTAAGTAACACTTGTTCCGGTTATTTGATTTTAATGTTTTATTTAACTGTACTGCGCAGGAAGATGATGTCGCGCAACACTTAAACCAACAAAGATTAAGGAGCTAACGGGAGCAAAATGAAGCTAGTCATTGGATTACAATCCATATCAAGAGAGTCTTTTTCTTCATTTTCTTCTATACCCCTTTATATGCGATTTAGAATTTAATACATTCAGGATAATGTCTAGTTTAAGTGTGAATGTCGAAAACATAAGTTTTCATTTTTTTTCTTTTTCTGTGTGTGTTTGTATCATTTTTATATTTATGTGTTTTTGTGTGCTTTTATTGCATTAGTTTAAATATATAAGAAATAAAAATTGAAAATTTTTTAAAAAAATATTTGTGTGCTTGTGTGAGTTAGTTAGCCTGGCTGACAATGAAAAATATATTGAATAGTTAATTGATATATGAATGGTAGATAAGTTGCATGTTTAGATTAATTTTTACTTTTTCATGTGAATATTAATATATATTGAGTAAATAAATTAAATTAAGCATTGTGTAGGAATTAGTTGATTTCATTATTGAATATTTTGAATTAGANAATCTTGTGTGAATTGTCTAAGGTTAATAAAATGCAATTTGGTGATAATCTTAAGTTAGGGGATGTTTTACTTAGATAGGTGTTTAATAAGGAACATTGCACTAATCAATGCATTAAAAAAATATATTTTATTTGAAAATTTCTGTTCGTAACTTTTATGACTTGAGTTATTAAATATGTAAGGGTGTTAAAAATCTGTTACCCTAAAGTCAACTTACTTGGGAGTTATCGACTTAAAACTTATTACATGAGTCATTTAGAAAGATTAAGGGAGAGAATGCTGCAAATAAAGAAAAAAAAAGTGCATGAAACAGAAGACGCACCAAATATCTTGGTTATGTCCCATGTACTTATTTTAAAAAAATAACTTTTGATAAGAGATTGTTAGCCTAATTAAATCATAAAGATTGAAGCAATCAAATTTAATGGAAAATAATTATTTATTGACATATTGGCTTGCAATTAGAGAGATTTACTTAAATTGGAGTTGGGGATAGTATCAAATTTAATCTTAATTCACACACTTGAAAATAGCGAAAATAATAAGTTTGGGGTGTGTGAATCTTGTGAATGATGAAAGAATATATTTGACCATTGAGGGTCGAGAATTGAAATAACTCATGAATTCATAATGTTGTGTTTAATTCTTCACACGCACACGTCGATTTTACATTGGAGAAGTAGATTTTAATTTATATATTGGGATTTTGAAGTTATGCATAGATCAATATTATGATTTCAATCCTGAAATAAGAAGATAGGTCAGCTAGCTAAAAAAATTTTGCTTTACTTGATTGACTGGTCACAATTAGGTAATTAGCATTGTGTGTTTGTTAAGTTTTAGTTTTGTTTGAGGACAAAAAAAAATCAAGTTTGGGGGTGTGATAAGTATAGTTTCTACACTTATTTACGATCCTAAATGATGATATTTTAATATTCTTTGGATAAAATACTACCTCACTTGTGTTATATTTCATTTTGTAGGTAAAACTTAATATTTGATGAAGAATTGGAGAAAAGAATGCAAAGATAGCGAAAAATAGCTCAACTGTATAAAATACAAAGTTCGGGGACTGAAATACGAATACTCAAAAGTTACGTCGAACCTCACGATGAAGATTTGAGCGTGTTAGGCATCAAATGGATGAGGTAAGAAGCCAAATGGATGAAATATAGTCCAAGTATTATCACATATCAACTTCCAGTCGAAAAAATTATGTTTCGAATTTTCAAGCTCACATTGAGACCCAATTTTGGCAAGCTCACATTGAGACCCAATTTTGGCATAGCAAACTTTTGAATTGGAAATATTATATTTCTACAAGAATTGTAACGAGTTAGATTTCCAATGAACTTTGAATCATCTGAATCAAATATCAGAGCGAAAGTTTTGACAAAAATATTGAGAACTGTTCAGCTGCCGAAAATTTGGTGAGGCGTGTGCCCCAGAACAAAATTGCCTCGTCTGAGACTGCCCAAAACCCCAAGAGGGCGCGCCATTGGTTGCACTAGGTGCGTGCCTCAAGGTAAAATTTGAAAAAAATCGATTTTCCTTATTTTGTTTTGGTAATAATTTAATTCAAATTTTTTGATATCCTTTAAATACCAAATTCAACTAGAATGTGATGAGACCTCCTTTGGACCTAAAAATCATACATTCTACGTATTTTGAAGGCGAAGAACGAGGCACAATCATCAACAAAAGGCAAATCATATAATTTTATTGAAGAATAGTCATTCCTTTTCAAAATTCAAGCCAAGAAATTGGATTTATCCACTTTCTTCATTATTTTTTTATCCGGGTGATGCATTTTCATTATTTTTTGTATAGTTTAATGATTATGATAGTTGGCTAAGTTTTTCCTTGTATTAGATGAATGATGAACCATATTGTTTGTTTATTTAAATTCAAGACTATTAGTTTAGTATTTCTTGATTTCTCTTGATTGGTTTTGCATTTCTATTGAACTATTTGATTGCTTGATCACCACTTAAATAGTAAGTTGCTTGTTATAGTGTAAGAATACTCACAATAAGTTTGGAACGCAGCAAAATCAACACATGGACAATAGATCTAGGAATAATATCTATGGCATGAGCAATCATGTATAATAAATCATGTAAATAAATGCATGTTTTTCATATGAATTCGGACTAAAAATATAATCGGGTCATGTTGAACATGGGTTTAATATAATATATATATTATTTGAAAAGAATATTGGATAACAGTTGATTATCGATTATCTTGAATACATAAACTTATTAGATTACGAATTAATAATTGAATTAAATAGCAATAGGGGGATTCATAATTTCAATACAAACATTCACATGTTAAATAAATACTTTATTTGTTTTCTTAGTTTAGGATTAGTATAGATTACATATAAACCATCTCTTTTGATATCACCACATTTCAAATTTAATAGTAGCTATTGAACTACAAATTAGACATTATTCCTCGTGGGAACGATACTCTTAACTCACATATTTTATTACTTGTACAACAATCTCGCACGCTTGCGAATTTCACGCAAACACCATGTAAATTTTTGAATGCAAAATTACATGGGGTATGATTTTTTTGGACGTAAAATTTTGATCGTAAAATTTCTCCCAACTTCTTTGCAAATTAGATTGCGCTCCCTTAACGTTAAACTTCTGCGTCCACCCATGGGTGCTACTTCTACTTTTACTTTTACTTTAATTACTTATATAAAACTTTTGGAAAAAACTAGTTTATGTCAGTTTTATCTAAAAGCTGTTCTAGTCAAATTAAGTTTTTTCGAAAAATTATTCAAATATATTTAAAAATAACTTATTAATCTTTAAAAAAAATTATTTTTCAGAAATCATGCCAAAGAAGCCTACAAATATTTTTTTCGAAGTTGTATTTATAAGAAAAAAAATATAATTATCTATAAGAAAATTTAAGTTGTATGAAAGTGTGAAATTGACTATAAATATTTCTTTTCCAAAAATTAAGCCCAGATATACACTGTTATTTCAAAAAATTAGAACATCTCTCATGCATTCTATATATTTCTATATAGGTGACATCAAGTTGACACGATATTTCCCGAGCACAGATGTCTACTGTAGACAATAAAATTCAAGGTCTCGAATATTTTCTATGTACAATAGAATAATATTGTTGTCTATGTGTATAATTTTCTTAAAATAATAAAATCTCATCTAAGAGCATCTCCAATAGTATTATTTATCTTAAAGAGCATTTTATACATATAAAGAGAGGGGAAAAAAACTTCTATAGGATACGTACAATGCTAGGACCGTACATTCAATTAACAACGCTTGGCTATATGTGTAATTATTAATGTCTACTCCATTTCTATCATATTTATTCACAGCAATTATATTCAAATCACAATTTGTATTTTTTACAACACATTTTAATTGAACTTAAGGTTATTAATTTTTGTTCATTATAATACTTATGTTTCTAACGATTTTTTATATAATTCTTATTCTCAAACTTATCATTAGTTCAAACATTTTGTATTTGATAACAGTTTATATCCAAAAGTTCATTAAAATGGTATAAAAACTTATTTTTTTTAATCATATTTTTTAAAAATAAATAAATTAAAAGTATGAAAAATGTTTCTCCCCGAGAATGAAAACAAAATATTTTGATATATATCGTCATCAAAGACAAGACATATTAATTAATGAAAGGTTGAAGATATGAATTCGACGAAAAAAAGTTTTAAGAAATAATTACTAAAATGAGTAAAGAGTGATGTTCTTAACTGCAATTAAATTGTGGTGACAATATTCAAATAACTCGCTCAAATGATTAGCACATCGTTAATTAAATTTTATTTTCCTCAATGACGTGTGGTCATATCATATTTATTCTCTTTTATTTAACCCTCGTCTCACCCCCTCTATTTCTAAAATATATTTTCAATAAAAAATAATATTACATACAAATTTTAAAAAAATCTTATTTTTCAACCACACATTCTTCATTAATCTATTATTTCAATTAATCTATTATTTCAAAATAATTTTTTTAATGCGGCTCAAACATTTTTTAATGTTAAACCAAGATTTAACATCAACCACATGTAATCATTTGAGTGGATACTTAAAATAAATCAGAGAGAGAATTGGATTAGACATTAATTATGACACAAATAATTACGTTTCATTAATTCAGTGGACATTCCTACTGAAGTTTTTTCTCTATATAAAGAGCACATTAAGGAATTTTTAAAAATAAAGAGGCAATTAGTTTACATAACATTCTCTATAATATTCATTTGTTATTCTGCTCTTTTCCATCCTTTTTCTTCTTTTATTTAATACTTCCCTCTGTTTTATTATATTCCTTCCCTTCTTTTTTATTTTGCAGAAATAAACAATAGGGCGATAATAAATGAAGTATTTTACGGAGAGCGAATTTCACTCTCTACATTTAGATAATCAAATTCAACTTTTTATTTTAATTTTTGAGGATAAAGTGCATATTTAACACATCAAAAAGAGGTTTGGCTCTCTAAAATAGAGAAAATGAGGTTAATAAATATCTCTTTAAGCTTTGGTTCGGTAAAAAAAAAAAAAAAAAATCAACTTTTAAATTAGTGAGACTTCATTCTTAATCAAACATTTAATTGGATCCACAATTTAATCACTTTTAATCACGCGTTATATGAGATCTAGTATCTTAAAAATCTCTGAAAATTTTGTCAAAAGTTCAAGATACCCTCTTTTTTAATTTTCACACATTTCATTGCATCTACGATTTTACTAATTTATAACCACACGTTATATGGGATCCAGCATCTTATAAATATCAACAAGTTTTGTCAGAAGTTTAAGATGCTCTCTTTTTTAATTATTATTTTTAAATAGACAATCAATTTGATTTTATTTGTATTCGAATTGAAAAGTCATAACTACATAAAACAAAGTCGTGACCAATAAAATAAGAGAACGTATTTACCTAATACAGTGTCAAATCTATTGAAAATGAGTTCACAATTGTCTCAAATTGAAAAGAAAAATTTCAAATCAATTTGCAGATTATGTTTGTTAGTTTACTTCCTTTTCGCACATACATACGAAAAGACAGATTCAAACCAATTTGCATTTTCTTTCCTTCCTTTTATTTTATGGATGACAATTTATTGGTATTCGGTCGCAAACTTTTATTAGTGATTGAGAATGTAGCAATTTTTAAAATTACGCAGTAATTTAGTAATTTTCAAAATTTAGAATTGATCCAGTGATTATTTTCTCCCTGATAAATATTCAATTTTTTTAAATATTTTTTTTAACATCTAAATCTCTAAGATATATCAACGATTTGAAACCAAAAGATTTGCTGGATTTTTAATTATTTAATGAATTTAAAATACATTCTGATTAATTAGACAGTTCATTATTTCGTAAACCGATATTTGACAAAGCTACTTTCGTTTTGCTTCTTATAGAAGAGTTTCATTAAGAATTAATTTAAATTAACTTTCTTTAAAAACTCTTTTATCCAGACAAATATTCAAAAGAAGTTTTCTAATCCCAAAAGCAAATTTTGATTTTTCAAAATCATTGAAAATAACTCATGTCGTTATTCATTAATCTTTCCGACCTATCTCGTACACGCCATTCGTTCTAATCAGATTTCTTCATGCATTGCTGGAATTAAATATTAATTTTCCCCACAATTCTTGTACTGAAAAATTCGATAGCAACTTTAATATCCAATTTTCGAGTCAGCAGCCACAAGTAGACAAGCAACATCACTTCTTGGGAGTTTTTTTTTTTTTTAAAGAACTCAATTAGAGGTCAAGGATAAACTAGTATCATATTAGTACTTATATAAGATTTGACAGTGCATATAAAATATTAACTTATTTTTTATTCCTCAATATCAAACATGTTAATAAGGTTTCACTGAAACAAACATGACTTTGTTAGATTGCATGCAAGTAAACTAGGTAAATCTTTCATTGGGATGAGAATCATTTTGAATACGATTTTATCCAAGTTATATTTAGATTATTCCAACGGCTCTCTTTACAATTTCTATTTATTTGATTGACATGCAGATTCATTCATACAATTATTGAATGGTTCATTAAACATCGATACTTTGCATTAATTATCTTTCGGCATACTTTGAATAAGATGGATTTCAGGTTGGTTATGATTCATGTAAATGCATTTATTGAAGGATTCATTGAACATCGACACTTCAAATTAATTATCTTCCAATGAATTTTGAATAAGATGATGGTTCCAAGATTTGGTTATGATTCATGTAAATACTAAATGTATTAATATGGTACATGTATGTGTAAACAATTAAATAGCATATTAAAATCTTGTGAGAAGAGAATAATTTATGAATAATTTTATACAAGTTATATTTAGATTATTCTAATAGTGCTCTTTTTCTTTTTTCTTTTTGTTTGATTGACATGTATAATCCTACATTTATTGACTAAACATCGACATTTCATATTAATTATCTTCCAACAAACTTTGAATAAGAAAATGGACCTAAGGTTGGTTATGATTCATGTAAACTTTAAATATATTACTGTGGTATACACATATTCATACATTTATGGGATTCATTGAACATCGACACTTCATGTTAATTATCATTCAACGAATTTTGAATTAGAAGATGGATATAAGATTTGATCATTATTCATGTAAATACTAAATGTGTTTGTGGTGCATGTATATGTGCTAAATGTATTAGTACATGTATACACATTAAGTAGCATATTAAAAGTATCGTAAGATGAAAATCGTTCGAAGGGTGATTTTATCCAAGCCATATTTAGATTATTTCAATAGTACTCATTAGATTTTCCTTTTTTTATTTGATTGACATGTATCATTGAAGGATTCATTAAACATCGACACTCCACATTAATTATCTTCCAACGAACTTTGATTAAGATGGATTTAAGATTTGATTATGATTCATGTAAATATATTATTTTGGTATGCATACATTTATTGAAAGGTTCATTGAACATCGACACTCCACATCAATTATCTCACAACAAACTTTGTATAAGAACACATTAAATTAAATAGTATATTAAAAGTCTCGTGAGATGAGAATTATTTTATGTACAATTTTATCCAAGCTATACCAATTAGCTGGTTTATCAAGATGCTTCATAGTATAAAATGCATTGATCAATCCCCACGAGTTAATTGAGAAAAGCACATAACATTTGTAAATCCAAATGGCAATACTTTGTCAATGAAAAGAACATATAAATGTACTTATTACTTGAAGTTGGTCAGGGTTAGGGACGGTTAGAACCAGCATAGAGTGATGGACAGGGTAGAGGATGCTATAAAGATTCTACACAATAAGTTCATCTTCCAGAAAATTGTATTCAAACGTGAACTCAATCTTGATTCTCTGGCACCTGAGAAAAGCATGGACAGAGGAGAGAAGTAACTGAAAACCATGAAAGGATATATTTCTTAAACGAGACCAGAATTACGTCTGCCATATAAATTATAAACTTTTTATAGAGTTCAGGGGTAAATGCTTTCAGTCAAGTAAAGCTAGTAATTGTAATGACATGACCACAGGACTCGGTGCCTTTCAATCTCTGAGATTGCACGATTCTAAAGGTTTTCGGTTAGAAATCAATCGAGTTACTCTGCAATAAGTAAATGGAGTAATGCACAAATGATCTTTCAAATTGGTGAAGGCTCTCTACTTTATGGCCGCTTCTCTATGGTACCAATTGTTTTATTGAATTTACTTCACTAACAGGATCGCGTTTCCACTTTGATCATTAAGGATTAGTACCAAGATCGAGTCCTAGACAAGCGGATCTAATTTTAACAGCCAGAACGGTGACAATGAACGTTCATAGATTGAATAGACATACCATCCATTTTGTTCATCATTGCCAATATGGAAATCGAAGTACACATATGTCCCCTGTTCAAAATCATCTGTGGCTACTTTTGGCTCCTCATGTCGTTGGAACCATGTGTTGTACTTTCTGTGGTATCTCCAAGATTGCTTCTTCAATTCCTTTGCAGCAAGATATTTCATGGTAAGTATTCTGCATACAATGGTAAAATGAGAACAAAATCACTGAAACTACTAAAAATTCAAGATGCAATGAAAAATAAATGACCTTCAAAAAAATAAGAAATGAAAGATCAAAATAATAGTCAACTAACCAGTTCAACGGTGACAGTTGTCTCATTTAGGCCAATACTTCCAAAAAAAAAAAAAATATATATATATATATATTAGAACATTTTTTAACTCCCTTTTACTCTTTTAACTCACTTCCTTAAAGAAATATTGTTATAAATCAATCAAATTGGTTTATTGCAATATACGAAGTACATATTGTTTTGTTCTTTACTTTTACTTTGGTTAATATTCGTACATTTATAATATGTTAAATGTAGAAAAGTAAATTCCTCTTATCATAATATCATAAACATAAACAAAGTTAGTATTGAACAAGGTTCATAATTTGAATTATTTTTCCTTATTGAACAAGGTTCATAATTTGAATTATAATTGAAGTTTTGGTATTTAGTTATAGTTAATAACCCAATGGAATTAAGCTAGACATAGCAACCAAAGGAGTGGTGAAACAAATTCATGAAGCCAATCCTTAATTTACTGTGAACAAGGCTTAGCTTGTTTTTGTTGTTGCTATTAAAAATGTGTTCACTTTATGGGATGACAACTTGAATAGTCAGTCATTCCTATGTTAATTGCATGGGAAAGTTGAGCCTTTTTCCTTTACCTTTCTTTCCAGTACTTAAAACTCTTTTCCCTTTTACTTAGTTTCTTCGTAAGATAATTTCTTTTCGATACAGAAATGACCAAGTTGAGTTGAATCTATAGTACGAGTTCCGTTTTAAAAGACCAACTTGTTAAGAGTAGTGGCTGTTGGTTAATATTTTTATATTAACAAACTGATGTGAGATGTACCCTTAACAGTTTCTGCTAGAAATTCTTGAAAGTTATATAAGCCTCGTAGTTCCTGGCTTAAGTACTCTAAAAGATGTACTAACAAGGGAAGCATGATAAAGGGTATGACACGAGTTATTAATTTTTATTAATCAGTAGATTGGATGTTTGATTACAGAAAATTATTATGTTTGAACCTATTTTCTATGTGATTTACGAGGACACAAGCTTGCTAATCATATGCAATGCAACCTTGTGAAAATAAAAACAATTTCATAAATCTTAGACAATTTGTTTAATGGCTGTGAACAATTTCATTTAGCTAAGTTCAACTATCGGGTTCATACTACCAACTACAGTGGCTGTGAACATCCACACATTATATTACCTTCACCCTTTCTGACGTTGTATATCTTATAAAATATTGATTGATATTATTCATTATATTGGATTTGATTGTTCTGTTGATTTACTATTGATGGCGGAGTGGAAATTCGAAGTTTGGGAGGCTAAGAGAGTGATAGAAAGATGGTTTTGGTTGGATGCTGGCTCGGTAAATCAAAAATATTTTGTTTCTAAATTGCAGCAACTTGGTCCCTAGTAGATGGCTTTCGTCCTTTTGACTGTAAAACAAGAAGAAAATCAGAAAAAGAGAAGGAAGGAAGAAAATAAAACAAAATCTCCTAACCCTAATGCTGCATACCCTCTTCCCCACACCTATATCTCTTGCAGGAGCAGGAGATGGCCATAAAATCTAAAGTGGGCATGGTGGGACAGGGGCTGGTCGTTTGGTGGGGAAGAAGATACATTTATTTCTTTTTCCTTTTTGAGTCCTATCATTTCCTTATTTATTTCTTGTTTTATCAAAATTATTTCTGTTTACCTATTTTATCTGAAAACTGCACTCCATATACTTTGCAACTTGCAAGTGACATTTTAGTGCCGAAAGTACATTTAATGCTGAAAGTGTATGGTTTCCTACTTTCCATTCACTGGGGACCAAGTGAAAGGTTGACTATTAATATGACAAGAATTAAGGGTCGGGAACCCGTTTTCACAAATTCAATGTGTTGCCAACCACCACTGTGATTTTCCCTTTGAATCGAAATTTTATGTTGTTCTTAGTGTTTGGAAGGGTTTGCAAGTGTACACTTTCTACATTATAGAGATCTATGTGTCATTTGTCTAACTTTTTACCTTTACACTAGTAATTTTTTTGGTATCAACTGGAAAAATTGCAAAAAATTGTAAACTATTTTACTGTAGACCGTCACTTTTACTTTATTCATATTATGCTATTTTGGAAAATAAATAATATGTTTACAATGTTTCTACAATGTTTCTGTGATTGACTTGGGTTGTGGAGACAGGAGCTTAATAACCAAACAAATAGACGATGCATGTCGCGAATACGGCTTTTTTCAGGTTATTTGACAGTGTTCAGCTATCGCAAATATACAGTAAATTCTTTATAATATTTCTAAACATTGTAAACATATTACTTATTTTCCAAAACAGCATAATATGAATAAAGTAAAAGTGACGGTCTACAGTAAAATAGTTTGCAATTTTTTGCAATTTTTCAAGTTGATAACAAAAAAATTACTAGTGTAAAGGTAAAAAGTTAGACAAATAACACATAGATCTCTATAACGTAGAAAGTGTACATTTGCAAACCCTTCCAAACACTAAGAACAACATAAAATTTCGATTCAAAGGAAAAATCACAGTGGTGGTCGGCAACACATTGAATTTGTGAAAACGGGTTCCCGACCCTTAATTCCCCGACCCTTAATTCTTGTCATATTAATAGTCAACCTTTCATTTGGTCCCCAGTGAATGGAAAGTAGGAAACCATACACTTTCAGCATTTAAATGTCACTTGCAAGTTGCAAAGTATATGGAGTGCTGTTTTCAGATAAAATAGAAAAAAAGAAATAATTTTGATAAAACAAGAAATAAATAAGGAAATGATAAGACTCAAAAAGATATAAATTTATCTTTTTCCAAACCATCATGCCCACTTTAGATTTTTTGGCCATTTCCCTGCAAAGAGATATATAGGTGTGGGGAAGGGGGTATGCAGCATTAGGGTTAGGGAGATTTTGTTTTATTTTCCTCCTTCCTTTTCTTTTTTCTTATTTTCTTTTTCAGTTGAAAATAAAGATATAATTGCCTCTCCAAAAAGTTGCGTGTTTTTCTTCAGGGATAAAGATATAGAATCAACACACATAAGTTACATGTTTTTTTTTCCCAGGAATAAACACTAATTTAAAATAATATATTTTTCGAAACATGTGCTAATTTGGGAGCACGTTATATTTTACTATTATTTTTTCAAGAACAATATGTCAATATTCTTTTAAAATATTAAAAAATAAAATTCATGCTTTTCGGGAGCAAAGTAATATTCTTTAGGAATATCAATTAGGAAAAATTGCAGCCGCGTTCCCAAACCTTTCATTTTGTTGCAGATTACACCCAAACCTTTCATTTTTGCGGTCGAAGTCCCAAACCTTTATTGTAATTGCAGCATCGGTCCCAAACCTTGAATTCCCTCCAAAAATGGTGAGTCAACGTTGCTACAGTAATTTTGACTCAAAACAAAATTGCAGCGCCGGTCCCAAACCTTTTATTTTGTTGCAAATTACACCCAAACATTTAATTTATTTATTTTTATTTTATTATTTATTTATTTTAATGACAAATAACATGCCATAAAAATAATTTAACGATTCGATTATTATAACAAATCGGATCAGATTGTTATCTGATCGGATATTTATCGATGATGAGAATGTGATGATTGTGAAAAGATTGAAAATTTTGAATAAGACAAATATTTTTTTGGATAACTTGTTTTGACAATTTTATCTTTCAATTAAGTTGTCATTTGAATCAAAATTATTATTTCAACGTTGACTGACGATTTTATGGACAAAATATGTGAATGGACCAACGTTGCAATTATATATAAAAGTTAGGGACTTCGCTCGTAAAAATTAAAGGTTTGGGTGTAATCTGCAACAAAATGAAAGGTTTGGGACCGACACTACAATTTGTTCGAGTCAAAATTACTGTAGCAACGTTGACTGTCGATTTTTTGGACGGAATTCAAGGTTTGGGACCGACACTGCAATTACATATAAAGGTTTGGGACTTCGGCCGCAAAAATAAAAGGTTTCGGTGTAATCTGCAATAAAATTAAAGGTTTGGGACCGCGGCTGCAATTTATCCTATTAATTATAATGTTGTGCCACTTCAGAAGCAATAGCATGATAAATTATCAATTTAAAATTTATAGTAGAACATGTAAAGTTATTTAGTCCAATTAAAAAAATATTAATTACCTTACATGTGTTAGAAAAAAATATTCATGTACACATAAGGTAGGATTAAAATCTCCAAACATGCATTAAAGACAGAATTAATATATTATAGAATCAGGAGACGGAATTAATATGTACATAATTGCATACAAGAATTAATTGCGATGGAAGCGCATGTCCGTTCATTGTATAAATAATATTACATCTATGAAGGCAAAAGAAACGATGGCGACACAAATTGATACATAAAAATTCATTGTAGCATAATTAATAGACACAAATATGTGTATCAATTGTAATGATTAACGAGTTTATACACGTCAATTGTAAATAAGGGTGTGTAGACAGCCTCAAGATTCGTGAAATTTTGAATTGGATGCATGAATAATTAGATATGATTTTTGCTCAATTACCTAAACTATTAAAGATATGAATTGGATGTGTGAATTGATGAAAAAAAAAATTCACATATCACCAAATTAATTTTGATACATATGACAAATGATTATGTTAAAAAAAATTACTACGTTATCAAAACTTTGATGAATTAAGATTTCATGCTGATAACGTGTTATAAAATAATAGAACAAGAAGAGAAGAAAATATAAGAGATTCTCTTTTACTCTGTTATCTCACTTCCTTAAAAGAAATATTGTTGTAAATCAATCAAATTGGTTTATTTGCAATATACGAAGTACATATTGTTTTGTTCTTTACTTTTACTTTGATTAATATTCGTACATTTATAATATGTTCATTGTAGAAAAGAAAATTCCTCTTATCATAATATCATAAACATAACAAAGTTAGCATTGAACAAGGTTCATAATTTGAATTATTTTTCCTTTTCTTTTTCTAGTCAACGTTTTATATTAATTAATTAATTTTTTTCTTTCCAATAAAAAATTTAATTTTCTGGTCTAATTTTTGCCTATCTTACGTCTTTGGAAAGGAAAAGAGAAAACACCATTGGAAGTGGAGGATCATGGCAGACAATTAAAATAATTGATAGTGATGAGAAGGGTAGCTGGGAATTTATATATGCCAATGGTTCCCTTAAAAAAAAATTAGTCGTGGTCACATAGGCGACTTCTTTGCCACTTCTACGTCTAGTAGATTACAATTATGTTACATTATTACTAATTTGAGAACTTATGTGCTACTTTATTTACATGTTTTATTTTTGCTTGCAAGTTACACTTTATTTTTGCTATTTTTTTTCATTATAGTATATTAAAGATATTTTGAAGTTTATTATGAGCATATTTTTTGAATTTTTATGTCCTTTTGTATAATTCTCTTACTTGTGTTAGTTTACGCCTCGAAGTGCATCAAAGACTTATGGCTTGACTCACATAGGTAATACGCCTTGGTAACAGAGTCATCCTTTTTAGGCAAACTTTATAAATCAATTTATAAATTATCGAACTTTATTTTCAATCACATGTTCCAATGACTCACAAGTAGTATTCACTTTTCCACCAATATCTATTTATAAATTAAACTGTTTATAAATTCTTTCCAAACAGATGAAGAAATAGTTATAACCATTGAAAAAAAAAATGAACTTTCTTCCAGCTAAAAGGCAATTTTCTTATCTAAATTGACATTAGGAAAAAGGAAAAGTAAGAAACAATGTTTAAAAATGTGTAATAAGGTACCAAAGAGTTTTTCCTTCATGAGGCGTGACGTAAACTTCGAGGCATTTTGAGGCATAACCTCACCATAATTCAAAAAAAAAATGTCAAAAATTATCAAAATGAAATAATAAAAAATTTCAAAATTTAAAATAGAACCAACTTATCATGTACTAATAAAATTGTTCTATTCACTATTTGTCCATCCTATTATGTACACCAACATAAAATAACCATATCCTTTTCAGACTGCAATAATTATATTTTAGTAATAAATAATTAATAATTGCCTTATACACTAAAGACATACAAACAATGTCAACTTCAAATACAATGTTGAAGTCAAAGCAACCAAAACTACAATTACAGTAAGCATGACGTCATCATAAATGCGTAACTTTTTTTTTTTTTTTTTTGTCACAATTGGGCCGAATACATCTTGTAAAGGTCAAGCATGCGTGCGATGCGCCTTTAAATCCTTGCTAAGTAGGCATTTATGCGTTTCTTTTTTTTCCTCCACTATGGCTTGTTTGATTTATCCAAGCATATTAAAAAACTTCTTAGTTTTAGAGAGAATTTTTAAATTTTCCAAAATTCTTTCAAACGGGCTCATAATGTAAAATCGATGTTGTTTTCAAAGTGATTATGCAATCAAAAGTTGTATATCAAACGAATAGTTTCATGATAGAAAATGATAGTTTATAGTCTTTAGAGTGCATGATGGAACTAGAATGGCTTCCGGCTTGAGAGTTTAATCCTTTGTCGGCGTTCATCCACCCTTAGCAATCATAAAATAAGTGCACTTTTATAATCTTTTATTACAACATAACGATGCATGGTAAAACATATAAATATAAATAAATAAATAAATTTATTAACTTGTTGACAACCTAAACTTTTATATATACAAAAATAAAAGAAATTTGTTGGGAAATCATAATCCTTGCACGTTAGTTTAGATGGTCAAGACGTAATAGTTTCCTCTTTCATTTAATTAAGCGCAAAAAGAAATAAATAAATAACACTATTTGATTAATTTGTTGAATATAAAGTTATTACATAACAAATATATAAAGTTTGAATCTTTAGTGTTTTCTTTCGCATGTAATGAAAAGGGGTACAAGTTTTAAGGAATCTCGAAAACTCCCAAAAACTCTGAATCACTCTTCTAAAAAACTCTTTAAATTAACGAAAATATAAATAGACATAACTAACTATATTTATGCTGCCCCCATATAGGGTCGCACTACCTGCATACCTTAAATTCCAGTCGTGATGTTAATAAAGGAGTTCACTACTCAACTAGCTCAACCAAGAACGGTCGTTAACATGTTTAGTAAAATAGATTATACAACACAATAAATATTTAAAAAATTAAAATTAAAATTTTACCAATTATATAAACTTGTTGGGTACTAATATATCAAGCATGCCCCGTGTTATACAAACAAGAATATTATATCCCCAGTGGGTCTCGGGCACTGAGACGACAAAGATTATGGACTACCTATTTCTGATGAATCATGCTACAATTACATAAGGGTTGACACAATCTTTGACACAATAACAAGTGTCATCTTATTATTAGAATGTATAAAACACAATCAACTTTTACGTCTAATTATATTTTGCCAACACTTATTATGTCAATGAATCTGTCAATATTTTTCTGTCAAAGTCGCGTAACACATTTCTGATACCCAACCAAGGTCCAACCTAATGGACCTTGCACTGAAATAAGTAGTGTACTTATGAAATGGGGGATAATAAGTTGTAAATTTTACGAAATATATTATTAAAAACTATATTGATCAACTTAAATTATAATTTAATAATTTGAAATACGGATGAGTCATGCTACGTGTACAACTATGATTGACAACTTTTGTTGACAAGTTGACAACCATGAGTTAGTAAAATCTATACCATCTATTTTAAGAACTGTTTTTAAAATCAACCACATAAATCTTGACAACACATTGATTATGAACAAAAATTGTCAACTATCATTGTAACTACCTTTATTCATTCCAAAATGCATTCTAGCAACAGGTCCTAATATTATAATTTAAGCTTTGTCAAAACACGCTTATATTTTTATAAAGTGATTAATACTCTGAAGCACGGACTAAAATATACCCCCAATGCCTCGTTAGGGAATTCATATACTAAAAATAAAATCATAATCTCCTTGTATGCAAGGAATTTTAGAAAGAATCATTGAAGTTTATTATGCACTTGTTTGGTTCGAATTAAAATTTAATTAAAATTTTAAGTTAAAATTAATTAATTTTAACCAAATATTTTATCAACTTTTAAAATCTATTAAAATTTTAATTTTAATCTACTCCAAATATAGGTTATTTTAAATCAATCATTGAATAACATGGGTGGACTGACCAAATAAACCACATGGCAAACAGAAATGGGTATCTTGACAAAAAAATAAAAAATAAAAGGAAGAATTCATAAATCATGGTTTAAGTTTCAACAATTCAAAATTCAAGTTTTAAGTTTACAAAATATAAAAATCAGGTAATTAGTTAATTAATTAAAAATATTTATTATTTAAATATAATAAATTCAATAAATTAATTTATTAAATATATATTTTACCAATTAAATATAGTAAGGACGCCGCTCTACTCTAACGACTGTTTCGGCAAGAAGCTCAACTTCAGTGATTATTTCAACGACCGTTCCGATCATCACTTAATTCCGACGACTATTCCGGCCACCACTCTTCTCCGGCGACTGTTCCGTCGACTGCTCTGATTCCGACAGTTATTCCGACAACTATTTCGATTACCGTTCCATCGCAGCTTTATTCCGACGACTACTCCGATTTCGATAATTTATACAATATAGTCACATATTCACAATTTAGATAGTCACATATTATTTTTCAGTCACAAATAATAATTTTTATACTTCACAGATTATTTTACTATCACAATTCAAAATTTTTGTAGGTCACAATTAATTCTTTGATCACATATTTCAAAATTAGTTGATCACGGATCAAAATTTATAGGTCACAGAGTCACAAATTTTCAAATTAGATGGTCATAGAATTTTTCACGGCTACAGCAGCGTTGCAAGAGAAGCCAATCTGAGTGCCACCACCACCACAACACAAAGAATCACTACCACACAACCGCCAGATCTACCACCCCAACCGTCGATCCACCACCACAGACGCCACCACAAAAAACACCTCAAATCCCTCCCCAAATTTTCTCTCTCGATCTCGAAAAATGGCCGATGAAACCTCACAATTAACTCCACCACAGACCACCCATAAGCCGCCATCCACGGCGGAAGAGACTGAAACACAACCCGGCCGCAGCCTAGTTGCAGCCACAGCAAAAAACTAGAAGCTGAGATCTAGGGCTTGGCCTTCCTCGCGCCGGCGTTGACACCATCCTCGTCGTGAGACAGCCGACGGTCATGAAAGAGAAACTGAGATAAGAGAGAGAGAGAGAGAGAGAGAGAGAAGAATTGAAATTATTAGGGTTTGTAATTAAATTGGGTGGATAATATTTAATTTATAGATACCTAATTTATGCATAAGGAAACTTCAGCCCTGCTTTTTGAATTGTGATGTTTAAATACTTGGAATTATGTAATTTCCACACCAAAAAAAATGGATATTTTTACGTGGGAATTCTGGGGCTGGGTTAATGGGCTGTATATTAGTTTAGTAATTGTACATTTATTTTTATAATACTTTTTTTTATTCTTTTTTATTTTGATTGTTAAGCTTTTGCAAAAATTGTGTTACACGCATTCCACCATCCCTAATTTCGCCGCCACTATCACTTATTAACTTATAGTTGGTTTGATAGGTAAAATGAAAAAAAAATTCAATTCCATATTAGTTGAAAAATAAAAACTCATCAAATTCATAGAAATTTGTTTTCCATGAAAATAAAGAAAATGCAGTNTTCAATTCCATATTAGTTGAAAAATAAAAACTCATCAAATTCATAGAAATTTGTTTTCCATGAAAATAAAGAAAATGCAGTTTAAAGTAATTGTGACTTGAAATTCGATTTTCAATTCCATGTTGCAATCCAACGACCAAAGTAAAATTCGTTTTCCTCGAATTTGACATTTTCCATGAAAAATGTGACAATCAAACAGAACCTTAGTGTATTACTGGCATTTTGCCACACATTTTAGCACCCGGTGAGATTTTGAAGGAAAATATATTTTAAAGTAGTGATTTTTTGAAAAATATGCATTTAAAATTTAAAATTTAAAAATTGAATTTACGTAACATTATTTTATGGGATAATGTGGTTGAAAATAAGTTGTCAAAAAATTCGTTTGTCGAAAAATGGAGCTCCAATGGTAAGTTAGTATTACATCACCACTTACAACATTTATCTATAATGCCAGTTAAATTATCAAGAACAAGGAGATATAAAAATTACATGTTATTGACTTTATGATTAAAAAAAAACTCAAAAATTCCTATACCAGAAGGAAGTAAAACATCATCTAGCAACAAACATTATTATTTAGAGCAATACGAGAGAATCGAAGGACATCAGCTAATAAAAGTCACTTCTTGTCACACAAGCTGTGAGAATGGAGTTGCAATCTATAGACCAAATAGCAATTTTAGTTCTTGAAAAGTTCCAAACAGTGTTCCTGGTCAAGATTCCGACTCCAGAACTTCTTGTAATACTCCGCGTATGTGAAATCCCGATAAATGGATGGAGATCCATCGTTTGTAAGAGCCTTTGGAGCAACGATCATTGCACTATCACATGGACAGAGGAAAGAAGCTATTGACAATCTTGGTTTATCTGCATTTACTACAGCTCGATGCCAAATGCTTTTGTATTTTCCATTACTCAAAGCCTGGAGAAAGTCATTCTTGGTTATGATCCCAATTCATATTATAAGCAAGTTATACAGAGGCACGCACAAAATCGTGTGGGATATTAGATATTCTTGCATGTAAACATGGTAAATTATTGGTTCACATCAACACTAGACACATGCTATGAGAATAATCCATATTTAAGAGGAGACAGATAAAGAAATATTATAAAAGAACCGATTTTTTGTCTTTCATAGGTAAACAGAATGTAACAAGTGCTTTAGTTATGACACAAATTGCTGGTTTCATGCATTTTCTCTTCATCACCAACTGCATTCGTATTCCAGCTATTCTATTTCTTAAATTACCACAATGAAACTACGCAAAGGTTTTCCATAACTGGCCCCAAACCTCCAGGTAAAGGGGGAGGGGGTTCCAGTATGTTGACTTCAGTGTATAACATTGTCATTTAATGACGTGATTCCTAAAATACATGTCATTGGGATGTCCCAGAGGGCCAGAATAGCATCTTCCACAAAATTTAGCAATGAACCAAAGTATGATAGGAAATGATTCATACAGCCGATCCCGAAATTGTTGAGAATAAGGCTTAATTTGTTGAGGACAATGCACAAGTTACTATATCTAGAGGTGGCAAAAGGGTTGAGTAGCTCGTCGAAGCTCGGCCCATAGAAGGTTCGGGCTTGTTTTGGGACGAGCTCGAGCACAAGCCGAGTGGGGGGCGCATATGGCGAGCCGAGCAAGTCTCAACTCGAGGGCACGACCCACGAGCCTAAAGATCACCAACATTGTTTGGTAGCTTAAAAAAAAAAAACTCGAGCTCGTCGACTTGGCTCTTGAGCTCACGATCTTGTGGGTACATGGACCGAGCCAACTCAGTTCGGCCCATTGCCATCGCTAACTATATCAATAATTTATTTTCCTAGCACCAAAGATAAACCTTACCTGCAATTGATCGCCAATATTGATGACAAAAGCATCCGGGTGGGGTTTTATTGCTAACCATTTTCCATCTTTCAGAACTTGAAGGCCCGCAACTTGCGAGTCTTGAAGGAGAATGGTTAGGGCATTGGGATCCGTATGTGCTGGCAATCCATAAGTTAGTTCGGGTTCTGGACATGGCGGATAGTAGACATCTTTCAGTACTTGAAGGCCCGCAACTTGCGAGTCTTGAAGGAGAATGGTTAGGGCATTGGGATCCGTATGTGCTGGCAATCCATAAGTTAGTGCGGGTTCTGGACATGGCGGATAGTAGTTGACGGCCATGTGTTGCCCTTGTTCTCCCAACACATTCTTAAGGCTCTCTTTATCTAATCCAAGGCTCTCTGCTATTACCTCCTGCAATCTGAACCCCAGTTGTCGAACTTCCATACAATAATTGCTGGCAATATCCCTACAAAATGCAAGAAATATGTCTTTATATTCTTTTGCATGCAATAAAGATGGCTTCCTAAAGATGATACAGTTGGTGATTGTGGAACAGATCAAAGAATTACAGGAACAGCTTTTGTAGATCTACATCCTTGAATTGCTTGTTGATGCAATATGCTAAAAAGAAAAGGCTAAATAGTTTATCAGATAACCTAAAGCGTTGCTAAAACGAATAGCCTTTAAAATTTATATAGGCAACACGCAGAATGTATGAATATTATTCAAGTACCTTTCCGTTAAAAAGTTTTATTTTCTTATAGGCTCCTCGTCATAATAGTATGCGATCTCGGCTGAGCAGGTTAGAAGAGGGAGAGGAAAACCAAAACTAACATGATTAGTCATACTTTCTAAGGATCTGATTGCTCTGAATCTCCCGGCAATGAACAAACAAAGTGGTGGAAAAGGATTCATGTAGCAGTCCCCAAATTTCTGGAAAACAAGGCTTTGTTTGTTGCTGTAACTTCAATAGATACTTCTATTTCTATTGTTTAAACTCGAGGCTACATATCCATTCCAATTAAAAAGATTCCTAGGTATAATCTCATGGACTATTGATATCGAGATACAAGTAATTTTAGAAAGGAAAATAGCTGCCTTAGTGCCTTACTTAAAAGAAGAGGGAATGGTAGGCCACTCGGGTACATATTTCTCCAATGGATAGCAATGTAGCCTGAGATAATCTCTCCAATTATGAACAGTCTCCTTCTTCACATTAAAACTTGTAGATAATCTCATTGTCTTGGACGGATCATCGGAGTATAGCTTCATTTTCTCTTCCACCGGTAAACTGAAAAATTCATGACCCACTGCTAACATTTTCTGGATTGTTTCCTTGGATAATCCATGATTGATCACCTGATAACACATATGTACAACAGCAAATTATGAAGAAACTGTAGAGGCTTTGGGCTAAAGCTTAAACAGTTTATGTAACTCCTAAATAAAATTATTTTATTGGTCAAAATTGGAATTGTTATATATTTTGACAGCAAGTTCAGATTTAATTCAGAAATGTATAAGAAACTTTTTAGCGTAAGTAAAAAATAAGTACGTTATCCAAATATGTTTTGAAGATAAAAAGTTACTCAAAGGTAACTCTTTTTTTTAGCTTAGCCAAGCACATATATGTTGCTCTAAGCATCAACACATATGATGGAGACTAAAGAAGATAGTTGAACATTGTCAAATAACCTGAAAAAAGCCATATTCGCGACATGCATCGCCTATTTGTTTGGTTATTAAGCTCCTGTCTCCACAACCCAAGTCAATCACAGGAACATTCTCGCAGTCGGCAACTTCAGATAACTTCGGCCTTTCAGATTGAGGACGGATGTAATTTCTAGGGAGGCTGGAGTGCCGGATTCCACTGGAGATAACTTTCGTTTCCATGGATTCCAGTGTCTGAACAAGGGAACAGACCAGTTAAGATAGCAACGTTGCTGCAAGGCTTTGGCAACTTCAAGGAAGGTGTAATAAGCTGCAGGACCAATGACTTTCCACATCCGTAGCTGCCTAAAATTGTAAACATGTCATTTCTTCACCAAAAGACGGAATATAAACATATTATAAGTAAGGATATACAGTAAATTCTTTATAATATTTCTAAACATTGTAAACATATTACTCATTTTCCAAAACAGCATAATATGATATGAATACAGTAAAAGTAACAGTAAAATAGTTTACAATATTTTGCAATTTTTCAAATTCATAACAAAAAATTACTAGGTGTAAAGGTAAAAGGTTAGACAAATAACACATAGATCTCTATATCGTAGAAAGTGTATACTTACACTTGCACACCCTTCCAAACACTAAGAACAACATAAAATTTTGATTCAAAGGGAAAATCACAGTGGTGGTCGGCAACACATTGAATTTGTGAAAACGGGTTCCCGGACCTTAATTCTTGTCATATTAATAGTCAACCTGTCACTTGGTCCACAGTGAATGGAAAGTAGGAAACCATATCTTTCAGCATTAAATGTACTTTCAGCATTAAAATGTCACTTGCAAGTTGCAAAGTATATGGAGTGTTGTTTTCAGATACCATAGGAAAACAGAAATAATTTTGATAAAACAAGAAATAAATAAGGAAATGATAGGACTCAAAAAGGAAAAAGAAATAAATGTATCTTCTTCCCACCAAACGACCAGCCCCTGTCCCACCATGCCCACTTTAGAATTTTTTAGCCATCTCCAGCTCCTGCAAGAGATATAGGTGGGGGGAAGGGGGTATGCAGCATTAGGGTTAGGGAGCTTTTGTTTTATTTTCCTCCTTCCTTTTCTTTTTCTGATTTTCCCTTTCTGTTGAAAATAAAGATATAATTGCCTCTCCAAAAAAAAAAAAATTTGTTTTACAGTCAAAAGGACGAAAGCCATCTACTAGGGACCAAGTTGCTTCAATTTAGAAATAAAATATTTTTGATTTACCGAGCCAGCATCCAAACAAAACCATCTTTCTATCACTCTGTTAGCCTCCCAAACTTCGAATTTCCACTCGGCCATCAATAGTAAATCAGCAGAACAATCAAATCCGATATGATGAATAATATCAATCAATATTTTATATAGATATACAATGTCAGAAAGGGTGCAAGTAATATAATGTGTGGATGTTGTTCACAGCCACTGTAGTTGATAGTGTGAACCCGATAGTTGAACTTGGCTAAATGAGCTAACTAGCACATTAAACAAATTGTCTAAGATTTATGAAATTGATTTTATTTTCACAAGGTTGCATTGCATATGATTAGCAAGCTTGTGTACTCGTAAATCAAATAGAAAAAAGGTTCAAACAGAACAATTTTCTGTAATCAAACATCCAATCTCCTGATTAATAAAAAATAATAACTCGCGTCATGCTTCCCTTATTAGTACATCTTTTAGAGTACGAAGCCAGGAACTATGAGGCTTATATAACTTTCAAGAATTTCTAGCAGAAACTGTTAAGGGTACATCCCACATCAGTTCGTTATATGTAAAATATTAACCAACTGCTACTATTCTTAACAAGTTGATCTTTTAAAATGGAACTCGTACTATAGATTCAACTCAAGTTGGTCATTTCTGTATCAAAAAGAATTATCTTAGGAAGAAACTAAGTAAAAGGGAAAAGAGTTTTAAGTACTGGAAAGAAAGGTAAAGGAAAAAGGCTCAACTTTCCCATGCAATTAACATAGAAATGACTGACTATTCAAGTTGTCATCCCATAAAGTGCACATATTTTTAATAGGAACAGTAAAAACAAGCTAAGCCTTGTTCACAGTAATTAAGGATTGGCTTCATGAATTTGTTTCACCACTCTTTTGGTTGCAACTCTTTTGGTTGCTATGTCTAGCTTAATTCCATTGGGTTATTAACTATAACTAGATACCAAAACTTCAATTATAAAGCAAATAAAACAGCAAATTAAAAAGAATCAGAGATAAAAAGTGAGGGAAAAAGGGGGACCTGGCGCCTTCTTTTTCAATTGGTTCAAATGTTCAACCAAGTCTGGTTCATATAGATATATATATAATATCAACTTAAATTGCAATACTTCTCTCTATATATACACACGACACGATAAGAACACAAGAGGGTTTCAATTTTAATTAATCAACAGGAAAGTAAACAAAAACGGCTAAAAATAAAGAGGAAATTATGAAAGAATAAGAAAATTACCGACAAACCATGGACCGCCATTGATTTCGCATTTACAAATTACAGATAACATGCTTAAGCCCATCATTTCAAATCACATGACCTCATTTCCCTGACGCAACGTTGAGTTTCCATTGATGCCATCAATGTGACATCACACGCTGCATCACAGAACGTTGCATTTATTAATATTTAGGTCGGCAGAGCATCGGAGAGGGAGGATTTGGGTCAAATACGCGAAGGATTTTTTATTTTTATTTTTGTATTTTTTTCTGAGTGTTCGGGCACAATTCTACGTGACGTGTTGGATACGGACGAGACATCACGACAATTGCAAACTCTGGTCTTTAACCTATTGTAAATGAGGCAGATTGAATAGTAACCTTTGAAAAAATGAGCAAGTTGATCTTAAAGTTTTATAATTATACAACCAATCATCCCTATGACCAAAGTAGTCGAACCTTTTTATCTTTTTTCAAATTATCAAGAACACCTAACAAATACACGTCTCCTCTAAAAATTTTAGACGTCAATTTAAGTTGAGAAAATGTGTGAAAACGTGTTGAGCACATACGTGTATTAGAATCCGTTGCACACCTATGTAAACGTCTAAGTTATATCAGGCATGCCTGCATGCATGTTCAGTGGATGCCCCCATTCTTTTACACAAGATATTTGCCCTATGAGATATAGCAACTTAATTAAAGCTAGTTATATTATTAAAGATTACAATTTGAAATTTATAATTATTTTATTTATGAAATATTACAATAATAAATGTATTGGGCCATCATTCTAGAAAAGTGTTAGGTTTGACATGGCCTAATACAGTTAGTGTCTAGAGCAACTATTAGAAGTGTTTGGATAGCTATTTTACACCCCTAAAGTTTCGTATTGGGATAATCACATGAGGACTAACCGTGCAACTATAATGAAATTTAGAAACCATCTTCTTTCTTTTTAAAATTGTGAAGTAACTTTCCACTGAATCAAATAGTTAGGGATGATTACTGCAATTTCCCAAGTCATTGTTGTACAGTCTAAAAAAATATTTAAATAATAAATAAATATATATGGGAAATTGGTGTTGGGCTCTGCAACCGTAGTTATGGATCCTTAAGTTTGAGAAGTGAGACTTTATGGCCTTAAATTTATTAAGTGGAAATTACATAAGTTCAAGTGTTTAAAGATTAATTTTCAATAATAAGGTTTAAAGTTTACTTATTCAAAAATGAGGTAATAATTTTATATTTTAATGCATATAATAATATTAATAAATTAAATTTTCCACCCAATTAAAACCCTAATTTATTTTAACAATCATCTTTCCCGTCCTCTCTCACTCTCGTCACTCTCACTCTATCATCTCCCTAATTCGAAACCCTAAATTGAGATTAATCCCCAATCTCTCTCTTCCTCTTTATCACACACATCACTAGAGCACCGTCGGCGTGGTGTAGATGAGAGGCGTGATGCCGTTCAGGGCGACACGCTCTCGACGTTGATGCGTAATGGCAATTTTAGAGTTACTTGCCGACATGGTTTGTGTTGATTGATATCGTGAAGGATGGCAGATGTTGATGGTCATGCAAAGATGGTGGCGTCGTGCCTTGCGGCGATCTGTACCAAGAAAGCATCGGAGCCTCTACGGTGGTGGTCTCTATCTTATTCCATCTATCGCTGCGATGGTGGTCTCTATCTTTATGCACAACGGTGCTCTATTCACTGCTGTACGCGATGCTTAGAGCGCCGCCTAGTTCCAATCCGAGTCGATTACGACGGGATCAAAGAGATTTGTTGGTGGTGTTGGAGGCGATGAGGTTGGAGGTAGTGACTGGTTTATGGTAGGTGGTGGTGTGGTGTCTTTGTTGTTGGCGACAACGGGAATGGTGGTGGATCCGGTGGTGGCGACGGGGATGGAGGTGCATTTTTTTTTATTTTTTTTGTTGGATCTGATGGTGACGATTTTGTTAGTGGTGGTGCTGTTGTGGTGGCAGCGACGGTTATGGGATTGGCAATAGATCTGGTGGCGATGAAGGGATGGTGGTTGTTGGTCACTGAAGATCCGATAGAGTTGATTGTCATGATTTTTGTTAGCAGTTGATTGGATCTCGTTATGGCGATTTTGTTGGTGGTGATGTCGTGGTGGTGGTGGTGCTGTTGTGGCGGTGGCAGTTGTGGGTCGTATATGACCCACTATTTGACATGTGACCAACTATTTGGTTACATGTGACCAACTATTGAACTGTGATCTTAAAATTTGATAATTTGTGACCAACAAATTTGAAAATA
The DNA here is from genome assembly GCA_903798255.1 of Fraxinus quadrangulata. Lineage (NCBI taxonomy): Eukaryota > Viridiplantae > Streptophyta > Magnoliopsida > Lamiales > Oleaceae > Fraxinus > Fraxinus quadrangulata. Next base: position 30,444 of record CAIGRB010116472.1, read on the forward strand.
TATGACTGGTTAATAAACGGTCACTTATAATTGTATGTAACTTTCATTTACTATAGAGGCAAAATCACAAAACCGCTTAACATTTCTCCCTAAGTCAATTTAAAGTCTTTCATATTGATTATTTCCAACACCTATGTACAGATCTAAATTTACATATTTAAATGAGTAGGAGACATGTAACAACACTCTTTAAAGTTAAGGACTCAATATCACGCTACGAGAAAGGTTAAGCAGCCTATCCTAATCATCTATCAAGATAAATATCTAACAGAATATGCCGATAATTCTACATTTGAAGTATCAAATGTCATAAATAAAAATTTGGCACCTAGGCTGAGGGTCCTAAAAGACGACCCAGCACGTAAAGTCCTACCCCAGCTGAATGGGCATGCATTGATAGGCTAGCACCATAAGATAACGGAGGTCTACCAAAGTTAGTACCATAGCCAAATTTAATTAACACTTTTGATTTACACTTCTAATTTTTCATAAA
>CAIGRB010116484.1:0-28617 GCA_903798255.1 Fraxinus quadrangulata
TTCAACCCATCATGAAATTAGGAAGATGCTTGGTCTCTATACATAAAGGCCAGCATTTTAATTAGATGCTTCAAAATCCAAAATATCGAAACCTTATTAGATCACTTTAAACGAGCTTAACTAAAATTGATATCTTTTAATTTAATACACAATAATTCACATATAAGCCAATATGATCGATTAAAAAAATCCTTACAATCTCACACTTGGGATATATGTGTTACCTTATAATTATGCATTAAGCATAACCTTATAAGTACTCAGAATTTTTCTATCACTACATCCCGAAACAATCCGGTCCATCAATCATATCAATATATAATCAAAGCGGCTTTCGCTATTTTATCATAACTAAACCCATCAATGATCACGTATATCGACATAACTGAATGACATGGATTAAGCATGGATGTGTAGCATGGAAATTACATCGATTTTAATGTGCTTATTTCCAACTGGTCCACCTTAATACCTTAGTGAGGTTATTTTCATATAAGTTCAGAGATAATAAACCAAAAAACTTTATAACCGAAAATAACTTTAACCATAAACCATATCCAAAATGACAGTACATGTATCTAATATGAAAAGTACAGAAATATGAACTCCCACTGAAACTAGATATCCTCAAGATATGTTACACCCATATGAGCAGTGTGCTCACAAAAGACCTTGGGTATCAATTCCTTAGTAAGCAGATCCGTAACCATGGAGTTTGTCCCGATATGCTCTATTGACACATATCCACTTCGAACTCTTTCTATAAAAACCAGGAACTTGATCTCAGTATGTTTTGACACATATCCACTCTGAACTCTTTCTATAAAATTATTATTGGAATACAACACTACTGATTTATTGTCACAAAATAACTTGAGTGGTCTTTCTATACTGTCCATAATTCGTAGCCTAGTGACAATATTTCACAGCCATATTCCATGGTTTGATGCCTCATAACATACTATAAACTCCGCTGCCAGGTATGATTGTAGATGGTTAGCACTTTTCTAGGAAATAGAACCTCTAACAAGCAGGTAGATATAGCGTAAAGTGGATCTCCTACTATCTTGGTATCCTACGAAATCGGAATCAGAATAACCAATGATCTCCAACTGATTCGATCTCCTGTATGTGAGCATGTAGTCTTTTGTTCTCTGTAAATACCGCATGACCCGTTTGGCTGCTTTCCAATTATCCATTCTCGAGTTACATCTCCCTAACATCCCAATAATGTATGCTATATTTGGAAAACGTACAAATTTGAGTATATATCAGACTCTCTATAACTAAAGAATAAATCTTCTGATTTAATTTTCAAGTCATTTTTGGGACATTGACTTAACTAAACTTGTATCCTTTAGCCACATGGCTGTCACCCAGTTTACAATATTGTATGCCAAATCTTTTAAGTATGTTTTTGATATAGCTATTTTATGATAATCCAAAAATACCTCGAGAACAATCCCGGTGTATCTGAATTTTTAATACAAAATAGCGTCACCAAAATCTTTCATCTCAATATTTCTTGATAAAAATCTCTTGGTTTCATGCAATAAGCCTATATTGTTGCTAGCAAGCAATATGTCATCAACATATAAAACTAGAAAAATATACTTAATCCCATTGAACTTGTGGTATATGCAATCATCGATCAAATTCATCTCAAAACCAAATGAGATGAGCATTTGATGAAACTTTTAATACCATTGACGAGAGGCCCGTTTGAGTCCATAGATGGATTTCTTTAGTTTACGAACCATTTGCTTTGCATCATCTGACACAAAGTTTTCTGGTTGCACCATATAAATTGTTTCATCAATGTCACCATTGAGAAACGTTATCTTAACATCCATTTGATGTAAATCAAGATTGAAATGCGCTACCAATGACATTATAATCCTAAAAGAGTTTTTCGAAGAAATCAAAGAGAGTCTCTTTATAATCGATGCCTTCTTTCTGTGTAAAACCCTTTTGCGATAAGAGGAGCCCTACACCTCTCTACATCATCCTTCAAATCCCTCTTGGTCTTAAATATCCATTTGAAAGCCAATGGATTTTACACCTTCAGGCAATGGCACGAGGTCCCACATATCGTTGTCTTTCATGAACTTTATCTCTTCATTAATGGCATCGAGCTACTTTTGAGAGTTAGAACTTTTCATGACTTGACTGAAGTTGATCGTTCATCTTCCACCACTCCAATGTCAACTATGTTCTTGGAGAAATACGATGTAATCATCCGAAACTATACTTCTCTCTTTAATGGATCTTCTTAATGATATTGGTTCTTGAGGCTGTAGAGTTTTTTCTTCTGGAACAAGTTGTTAGATTTTCAGAAGGAGATACAACGACATTGTCTTGATCTTGAGTTACTTCTTGAACAATGTTAGGGATAGAAACCCGATCTTGATCATTACTAATGGAAATTTGAGAAATTTTAATGTATTCCTCCTCAAAGACAAAGTTTTGTAACCCTTTTCCCCTCCCCACAAACTCGACATCCTCAAAAAATCGCATTTCCTGTCGCGAAAATTGCCTTAGTTGTGGGATCATAAAACTTATAATCCATGGACCTTTTAGAATATTCAATAAAATAGCAACTGATAGTTCTTGCATCTAGTTTCTTTTCATTTGGCCTATAAGGCCTTACCTCAGCTGGACATCCCCAAATGTGTACATACTTCAAATTAGACATCTTGCTCATCCAAAGCTCATAAGGGGTTTTATCAGTGGCCTTAGTTGGAACTCTGTTGAATATATACACTACGGTCTTCAATGCTTCACCACAGAGTGATTCTGGCTAGGTAGAATGAGTAATCATACTCCTCATCATGTCCTTGAGCATTCTATTTCGTCTTTCAGCAACACCATTCATAGTGGGCGAACCCAACATAGTGTACCACTATATTGTGTGACGATATCACATTTCTTTAGGAATTTAGTAAATGGTCCTGGATGTTGTTCACCTAAACATTCATATCTGCCATAGTATTCACCATCACAGTCAGATCTGATGCTTTTAATTATTTTATCGAGTTGGTTTTCGACTTCAATTTTATAGTTTTTGAACACATCTAGCGACTGTAATTTTTCATGAAAGAGATATATATATAGCCATATCTTGAAAAGTCGTCTATGAACGTTATAAAATATTGTTGATTATTCCAAGAAGCAATAGGGAATGGTCCACAAATGTCCGTATGTATAAGTGTTAAGACGTCCAAAGTCTTGTTGGCTTGAAATCCCCTTTTATTGGTTTGTTTCCCTTTATACAATTAACACACATGTCATAATTTATAAAGTCAAGGGGATCGAGAATTTCGTTAGACACAAATCTCTCAATTCTCCTCTTGGAGATGTGACCTAATCTCTTGTGCCACAACGAGATAGAATTCTCGTCGGTTNCTTGAAATCTCTTTTCATTGGTTTGTTTTCCTTTTATACAGTTAACACACATATCATAATCTGCAAAGTCTAGGGGATCGAGAATTTCGTTAGACACAAGTCTCTCAAGTCTCCTCTTGGAGATGTGACCTAATCTCTTGTGCCACAACGAGATAGAATTCTCGTCGGTTAATTTTCGCTTTACACCTCGAGCACTTACATGCATACAATGATCTATTTGAAATAATCGTATCAATTAAATAAAGATTATCGTAACCTAATAAAGAACCGGAACTAACTAATTTTGAATCATGAAACAAACTAAATTTTTTATTCATAAATGAACAAGAATAACTAGATTTGTCTAAAGTATAAATGAAATTTAAATTCCGTCTAAAAGACGGTACAAGAAATATTCATTAAGATCCAAATAAAATTCAGTTTTTAACAATAATCTAAATTTTCCTATTGCCTCTACTTCCACCGTCTTGTCGTTGCCAACATAGATGTATCTTTCACCATCACTTGATTTTCGGCAACTCAGACAACTCTGCATAGACACACTGATGTGAGTTGTTGCACTAGAATCTATCCACCATGTGTGTCTAGGTATCGAAGATTAACCCAGAACAAACCAAATGAAGAAGAATACCTTTCTTAGCATGTCATGCGTGATAGTTGGTACAGTTCTTCTTCTTATAACCTACAGCTCCACAGAAAAAACAATCACCCTCAATTTGTTCCTTATGCTATTTCTTTTGTGATGCTATACCCGCAACTTCCTTATCATTATTCTTTTTCTTGTTCCTTTTGTGCTTGGAGGTGGTGGTTAAATGAGCCCTTTCTGTCTTGTCAAGCTTTAGTCTTTCCTCTTCTTGGACACAGTGTAAGATGAGCTCATTAAGGGACCATGAGTCCTTTTGACAATTGTACCTCACCTTGAATTGATTGAATTGTTCGGGAAGGGATATCAAAACCAAGTGCTCCAACAAGTCTTCAGATAAATCCAATTTGAGTGCCTTTAGTTTTGAAACAATTTGAGACATTTCCATAATGTACTTTCCGTATGTTTCCTTTCACTTTGTACCTCATTGAGATAAGTTTTGCCAAAAGTGTACCAGTTTCAACCTTTTTATTCTTGGCAAACCTCTTCTCAAGGTCATCAAGGAAACCCTTAGCCGTAGTCACCTTATCGGACATAGTGCCCCGGAACGCTTTTGGAATAGCACGCTTCATGACCATCAAACTTATGTTATTCGATTGTTCCTACTTTTTCATCTCCCTCTTGTTATCAGAGGTACTCTTATCAGTAAGTGCAACAGGTTAATCGACCCGTAAAGTAAGGTAGATCCATGACTCTGAGAACAATCATCACGTTCTCTTGCCATGCCTTTAAGTTGGTTCCATTAAGCATTGGAATTGAATTGATGCTAGTAGAGATATTAGCAGCAGACTTGAAACTAAATTAGAGAACAATTAATTGGAACATCTTACATAAATATCCATAATATGCAAATAATAATTTCAAATAATGGTAGGGTCCATCACAAAATACCTAGCACAACATTAATATTTAGTCTTTGGATATAAATATTGACTTGTAAGTGGTCTCTTGGTGTAGTGATCAAATATTGACAATAAATGAATATGCCAATCAACAAACATTTCTTTGGACTGATTTATTGATCACGTTAAAAAATAATCTTCACATATTTATCACCACAGGTGTATGTGCAATTCGACCAAATATTGACCTTCATTTGGGCCAATGAAATATTCGCATGAATAACACACACAAACACCTTTTAATATTCCAAGTTAATTAATTTTCACAAAAGAGGTTACTTTGGTAACATGTTGTTTCAATTAATTCACTTTAGAATATTATACCTCTCAAAAGAGTCATTTGTACCAAAATTTGAACAAGAAAATCATCGAATTAGCATTTTTTATTTATTTTGAAATTTTAGGGGTCAAAAATTAATTATTCAAAACTTCAGGGTCCAATTTGAATAATTAGAAACTTTGAGGGTTTTAATTACAAAATTCAGAACGTTAATGGTCCAAACTAATTAATTTTCAAATTTCAGGGACTAAATTATTAAACCTAGAACTTTAAAGGTCAAATTTGGATGAACTTTAAATTTTAGGGGCTGCATTAATAAACTCAGAACTTTAAATGTCCAATTTGGATGAATTTAAACTTTATGGGCTGAATTATTAAAAAGACATTTACAAATTGCAACCCTAACCGTAATATGAAATTGCAAGGACCTGAAATTATCAAATTTGTAGCCCAAGCACCTGCTCCCAAAAAATCAACCAAACCCTAGGCAAAAGAAAATCACAGGAAGCGCCGCCCTTCGGTGACTGGAATCAACGTTCGTCCCTGCGGCATACATAGCAGCTAGCGTTGTTGGCTGTCGCAGCGACGATAGGCACCAAGGGAACACGAAGCTACGTCCATTACCATTGCGCAACACTGTATATGTGTGGTGCAGTGCTGCGGGTGCAGCATGTGCTGCACCAATCGCAACAGTGCTCCTCGTACTGGCGGTGTTGCTACGTTGTAGCCTAGGCGACTTCCATAATTTTATTTTTTTTAAACTTAAAATCCAAAAAAAAATTAAAGGTCCTCAATCTAAATCATGGAAGATATGCAGAAAAGTTTTCAAATTCAACAAAAACTAAATTCGAAAATTGTTAAATTTGAAAACAATGAAATTTTGACAAGAACCAAATTAAAATTTCGATTATCAATGATTCAACATGAGCCTGGCTCTAATACATTTTTTAGAGAAAAAAACTATTACCGTCATAATGATCTTTCAAGTTGGGTCACCAAAAAATTATGAATCAAAGCGGAAACGTACCTGAATCAGACATGATTAATGTAATGAATGAGCCATACATTTCTTAGTCTTCTAGATCAACACATTGTCCCTTCTTTGATAATGGGAGTCAGAACAGAATGAACAATCACCATGTGATCCGGGAACCATAACCGTATATATATACTAACAGACTGTTAACCTAATTCGGCCCATCATGAAATTAAGAACATGCCTTGTCTCTATACATAAAGACCCACACTTTAATTAGATGCTTCAAAGACCAAATCACTGAAACCTTATTAGATCATTTTAAATGGACTTAACCAAAATTGATAGTTTTTAATTTAATACACAATAATTCACATATAATCCCACATGATCGATTAAAAAAAATCCTTACACGATCAACTAACAATGAGGTTTGATTGTTTGAGGATGGTGAATATGAAGTTTGATATTTCACTTTTTGATTACAATACTAGATTTTCGTTAGGCAGGTTTTTGTTTGGACACTGGAGAAAAGCATCATAACGATCGAGTTGTGATAAAAGGGCATAAAATGTCCCATTTATATGCTTTGGAAGGTTCAACGATCACGTTTGATGAACAACCACTAAATTAAGAAAAAGAGATATTAGACCTTATGAGAGGTTCGGTAAGGCAGATTTGGTTATTTATGGTTTGATAAGCATTGAATCAGATGGAGTTGGTTGTGATCGGGTTTCTCTTGGTGATAATTCGAGCAAATTTGGTATTGAAGAACCTGCTACTAGCTCAGGTAGAATTGTGATCATGTTGTTCGTGGTAATAATTCGAGCAAATTTGGTACCCAATGTATTTCTACAAATAAGCAGCGGTTGGATTCAGTCGGCAGCTACTGAATTTGTCTTAATTGGACTTTGTGAAAGAGGTGGAGTAATTTGGTGGAGTTTTTTGTTTGAGAAATTTTGTTAGAGTTGAAGAGTTAAGTTTTATTTCTTGTAGTGGAAGTCATGTTAAAGTGAAAATTTGTTTGAGTTCGATTTGACCAGAATTCTATTGGGAGTTGGTAGTATTCCTTGAAGAAGTCAATGACATATTGGTAGTTTTTGGACTTTTATTTCAACTCAAATACTCTATTTTTTTGTTTTACCAATTGTAATAGGACTTCAAATTGTATTAGACTCTTGTTTGTATTAATTCTTCTAGAATGTTAGGGATTCTTGTATTATAAATATGTGACATATTACACATATTTATTTGATCGATTTAGAGAGTAATCCATGAAGGTTCAGGTTAATAGAGAGAGACTCGCAGGAGCGTAATATGAGATTTCGTATAATATATTTTAACTCCTTATTTTTTTGATTATAGTGCATTCTTCACCTCTGTCCGTGATTTTCCCGTCTTGGATGTCCACATAAATCTTGTATTCTTATGATTGTTATTTTCATCTTGTCCGTTATCTGATTATCTCATCTTTAATATTTATAACAATTGGCTCAATTTCTAACAATTGTTATCATAGCATATTGGTATTGCTTTATTTCTAACATGAACCTGCCCCTATTCCATTCCTGCTGCACCACAGTTACTTTTTAGAAAGTTCCAATGGATGGACATGTTCTTGGTGTCAACCTTTCAAGTTGATTAACAACACAAACAACAAAATGAACAACTTTTTCATATGTAAAGCCATTCAATTGAAGGTTTATTTGATTTCTTCCTCTAACTTCCGTCTTTCAATTGAGTCATTCAACATTTTGATGTAATTAATTTGTGAACAAGAAAAGTATTGTATACCATTTTCTGTTGAAGGATAACCGAACCTCTCATTGAAGATTTCATGTGTAAATATTTTTATTGTAGGTAGAACTCGGATTTGGAGGCACTTGGAATAAAAATAAGGAATTTTAAAACATAATTTGAGTTTATTCAGAGTAATTAAGGTTAATTGGATTGTACATGATTGATAAGAAGCATTAAGAGTGATATTAGTGGACAATCAAAAATTTTGATAGTGAATTTCAACTTATGAAAAGTTTGGAGACTAATTTACGCACTTTTAGAACTTGAGAATGACTAATTTTGGATGCTTATAAAGATCCAGGGATGAGTATAGAAGCTTTTAGAAGTTGCATGATCAATATTAAAGACATGAATTAAAAAATGACCAAAGTCGGACTAAAAACTAGAAATAGGGACCACAATGCAGGAATTTGAAAGTTATAAGGGCTACACCATCTCGCTTCCCAACAGCGGTATAGATCATTGTTTATTACGGGACGATCACGGTCACTATGAAGGGACTTCTGAGTTGCAATAAATGCGAACCTGATTTGAGTGTTTTAGGATTTTTCTATTATTTCTTGAGTATTTGTGCACTCTTCGAGGCATGACTTTCGAGGTGAGATGAACTCTATATAAAGACCTCTTATAGGTCAAGGGGGGAGGGGAAGAGGGGTTGGACAATAGATAAAAGAGGGGAAAATACAAGTAAAAAGAGGAAGAAAGCTATGGTTTGAAGATTTTCAAAAGAAGGCGGATTTTTTATGCAAAATCTTCTATTTTTATTTTTTCTTCAAACCCGATCATGTACTCCAAATCTTTCTTTAGTTATATTCATTCCATGATGTGTAACTAAACTAAAAGTTGAGATGAACGATGTAATTGCTTTAATTATCAATATTATTATATTTTGATTAAAAAATTACTATTTGCATCCACGCCACGTTCCAATTTTGTTCTTATTAAATTCATTCATTTAAATACTATATCCATATGTAATTTTCTCTTATTTATTAGGGTTCTAGTTAAACACAAATTCTAAAAGGATATAAAAAGATTTAGGATAATTTAATGAAAATAAAAATTAGCGGATGAATTTAGAGTTATGTATTTTTATATAATTTTATTTATGTCTATTTAAGTAAATTTACATAGGATTTAAAATATAATAAAATTTTATTTTTAAAAGTGGATGTATATAAAAAAAGTGTGGATGGAAATAGCGGTACCCTAAGTTTATACTAAACAGTCTTTAATTGAATTCTTTAGTAATTGAATGCTCTTAATTAAAGCTTATTGTGATTTGCATAGAAGTATAGTGAGTTGACTTAATTGAGAAGAATTGGTTTGAACTCAATAGATGTAAATCAATTAATTTAGAAAAATTCGGCCACGTACATAATTGATTGTTGTCAGAATTTGGTGATTCAAATCAAGGGGAAAATTATAGTGAACTTGTGAATCCTAACACTTTCCATACATTGAGTAAAATCTTAAATTGTTAATTCTGCACAATTTTTAATTATTTTTGTATAACTTTTAGGATGATAATTAAAATAACTTTTAATTGTTCTCAACTAATTGTAAGTTAGGAATAGTAAAACCAAAGATAGATAGTACTAGTAGAACGATGCTTTAGGGATATGTATTTAATTGGGACCTTTAAAGACTTTTGACGATTTAAAAGTTAGGTATATTCAATTGAAACTTTTAAATAATCTATAAAATTTTATGTGTATTCAATAGAGATTTTTGAAAAATATCTAAAAATCATGGAGTATTCAATTCAAATTTTTTAGAAGTCTCCCAAGTTGTGGGGTATTCAATTTAGAATGATTTCTAGGGAATTTTCTACTTCTAGACTTCAGACTTTTTGATAGAAAGTATATATAGGAAATCTAAAAAGAATCTCCCATCTACCGTGAGATTTCTCAAATCTAGAGAAATCTAGAGCCCGCCCCTTTTCTTTCACACTATGTCTTCTCCATCTCTTCCAATAAGGTAAAATTTGCTTTGAATCTTTACAAAATTTCTGTGAGTTTCCTTTTTTTCCACTTTTCAAAGAAAAATCGGATCTGTGAAAGGGAAAAAATAAGTATAAATTATGTGTCATATCTTTTGTATATTTTTTGGAATATTACAATTAAATCGAAAGTTGTTTTTTAGAGCAGGAGAATTGTAGTTCATTAGATTTTTGTTGTTTAAAATATTGATCTTGGAGTGAATACTCAATTGGATTTTTTATATTTTTTTAAGTGTTGGAAGTGCAAGTACCGTTCATTCTCTTGAGAGAGTTTTGCTGTTTAAAATATTGATTTGAAGTGGATATCTTAAGGTCATTAACACTATGTTCCTAGATTTTGGTATAGTTTTCCATTATTTCTTGAATAATGTTGGAGTTTATACATCATCATTTACTTTATATGCATGCAATCTTTCACTACCAATTTGAAGTTATTGGAGTGCATTTTCTCTCTAATCAATTGAACGGGGAATCAAAATATATGGATTATATGAATTGGCGAATTGTTGTTGGCGGAGAGACTGTGCGCCATGGTAGTTGCATTAAGAGGTTTGACTTCAATTGAAGATATCAATGGTATTTGGTCACATATGAAAGCCAAAGACTTCATCGTGTATTCGTATCAACTTTTTGTTTTTAATCATTTGATAGAGTTTCAACACAAATAACTTGTTAATCTTTTTATGTTGTTTTAGATACTCTCCCAATATCATATCCCGCCATGTTAATTTTGCATATTTTCTATTTGCCTAATTATTTGATTCGAGGTAATATGTTAAATTCACTTCTCATGGTTGGAGATGTACAGAATCAGTATTTAGTGAAAATCTGTTCTTCTAAAGATGCAGTTCAATTGATGAGATTGACATCTTTAGACTACCCGCATAGTGCAAATCTGCAAATGTCACATTTGGTTTAGCCAATAGTGAACATTATCATCTTTTCAGTAAGACATCATTCTAATTTTTGTGAATCACTTTGATCAAGTATTCTTAGAATTTCTTCTCATAGCAGCTATTGCCTGGTCGATGATGGTCTTCTAAAAAGTAAACCATAATTACTTCTTACCCAAACACCTAATTTCTAATGGTTATGATTAATTCCCCTATATATCTTGCACATAATGTCACTATCCTTATTGTCACTGCCATCATCTGGACTGCCACATTAGTACGATCATGACTCGTAGAATCATCATAATATAATTGTTTTTCTCATCCTATCTTATTTTGCTTCTCCAATTTCTTGTGGTACTGGTAATCTGAAAGGAGCTAAAGGATTAATTCCATCATATTAGACCTGGAACTAGTTTGTTAACATGGAAGGGAACATGTCATTCCAATTCAACCTATAATTAGAACATTTCATGCCACTTTTCAAGGATGTTTATGCTATGTATATGCTCGGATCAGATATTAGCTTGGTTTAACATATATATATAATTAGAACATTTCATGCCAATTTGATGAAAATTTTGGATGACATTCTATTTGCCTGATTATTTGTTCTGTAATATTGTTGTAGCCTTCATATGATTCTACTAAGAATAACTTTAGTTTTTTCATTGTCATTGTCATTTTAATTATATTTGTTTACATTTTAGTCCATCTTTGTCATTCATAATTTGTTTACATTATAATAAATCGTATGTACAATATGACAATAGTGAAAAATATGAAAAATGAATGTGGGAAGAGAGCAATGAGTTGTTAAAACTCATGCGTGATAGTAATGGCGTGTTGAGGATAGTCATGGAACAATTTCACAGAATGTTTTGATTGCTTGTAACTTTGATTTGGAATTTATATACATACTTACTGGTTGGGAGGGACATCACATGATTCTAAGGTATTGAATGATGCTTTAACAAGGAGTAATGGAGTGCTACCTGGCATAATTTTATTATTATTATTATTATTATTATTATTATTATTATTATTATTATTATATCATAATTGTACATGTTATAAGTTAAGTGCAAAATCTACAAGTATTTTATGATCAAGTAAATATTTTTTGGTAGATTGTGGATTTCCAAATCGATGTCAATTCTTAGCTCCTTTTCAAGGTGTCTGCTATCATCTTTAAGATATTGGTTTCCTAAAAAATGCAAAAGAGTTATTCAATCTTCGACATAGCCCTTGAGGAACGTAGTCGAGAGGATATTTGGTATACTTAAATCAAGATTCACAATTTTCAAAAAGCTCCATTTTCATACAGTACACTAGCAGAACTAGTGTTAGCTTGTATAGGATTACGCAATTTTCTTCGTAAAGAATGTCAATTTGATGAATTTTCAGCTAAACCTTATAATGAAACTCCGTCATCTTCAATTTAATGAAGGTGAAGACTTTGGACTACTTTTTGAGAGTCTAGAACAAGAAAGAGAGAATCGTAATGTATGGAAGGCTACTATAGCAGCTGATAAGTGGAATGATGTTAGGAATGTTTGATATTTTTTTGTTGAACATTATTGAAATACTATTATTTTTTTTGATATTTTGATTATTTGATAATCTAATTGACGTGACTTAAAAATTTTATGTTTTTTAAGAATTTTTTATTGCTTTGTATTTTTAATAGTAAACACGTGCGTTGCAGGTCTTATGTATCAAATGAATAATATGCGTACTATTTTTTAAATACTAATACTATTTTGTAAAGTAATTGAGGTAATTGATATTTTTAAAGGAAAAATTAAAATTGTAAAAAATATACGTAACATTAATAAAAGTTTTTATGAAATTATGTATATAATGTGAAAATGTTGAATAACTGTTGATTGCTCTTATTTATCTATTTTGAAGTCGATATGGTTTTCCTTTCCCAATCATGAAAAAGAAGTGTCCTTAAATGCAAATTACGTTCCTGAAAACATTATTAAAAAATAAAAAAAAAACTTATTAGTCTAATAGTGAAACTTCTATATAAAAAAAAAATTGGCTAATTATGACATTATATAATACATCCCCATCACACAAAATTAGTCTTGAAATTTCAATATGGGCCGTTCTTATTGTTGTAGATCTCAAAGGAACCTTTTTGAAATATAGATAATTTTATAACTCACTTCTTCAAATGCATTCAGATGTCTCATAAAGATATAATCGCAATATTTGTTTGGTGATATCAATCCTATAAATATGAAAAAAAAATTAAGATATGACAAAAAAAAAAAAAATACATTAACAATTAACAAAATGGAAAAAGTTAATACTTTTCAAATTAAACTGACGACCTGACTCATTTTGTTTATCTATTGATGAATCAAACCTTGTTCTTGTAAGAATTCGACGATGATGTATTCATTTGTGATGTCTCTAACATACAAAATAAAAAAAGTCATTGATATGGTAGTTTAGTAATTTATTTATCAATGTTGGAAAACTCATTTAAAAATATAGGACATATCATACAATATATGTCTTTATCAAGAATACTGATGTGATGGAGCGACATATGTTAATTATAAAATAAATTGGGTAAATATGAAAAAAAAAATCTCAATAATTTTATTTAATATAAAAATCAGTCAAAGATACAAAGTGTCACGCTTCATCAAAATCTAATTGCAAAAGTTCAATATAATTGCACCTATGCTAATGGACCCTTATCTCTCCTAAAAGTAATTATTAAATCATATTTTAATAAATAATAAAATAACTAAATAAAAATCATAAAATTAGAAATATTAAAAATAAAAATTGTTAAACCAAAGATGAGTCACAATTGTGGAAAGAGATTCAAAATATGGATGTCCAGCCAAAGATAACTCCACAAATTCATAATTATGACTAAGAAAATAATGCATATTTGCATGAATATGATGAGACAATAATATAGTTGGGCTACCGCATGCTTAAGACACTCCAAACGAATATATACAATTAAAATGTTTTGTGGTAATAGATAAATCCAAAATAGAAATTTCATAAAATTAAATCCATGATATTAGAAATTAAATAGAAAATGCAAAACTCCAATGCCCAATATGAATACATTCACATCATAAACATCATTTAGGCTATTTTTGAGTTTTAAGAAGATATAGCCATAACAAGCTGCTTTCATCAACAACAGTTCTTACCTTTAGCCCGCAATAAATTGCTTTAATTGACAACAGTTCTAGAATGAGAAAAATTAATTTTTTATAGCTATAATGATTTTAATTATGTTTATTACATAATGTATGCACGTTAACCTTCAATTGAAATCAACCATCTCTCAATCCCTTTCATATGCCCTCCATTGGTAGGAAATTTAAAAACATAGCCTCAAGAGACTCTCTCCATCTTCCATGATCATATTTTCTCTCTGTATATTGGATATTAATGTTGTGTGAGGATGATTTAGAATTACAAAAATATTATAATGTTATAATAATTTATTTAGTTTTGTATAATGATAAATATAGTGGAAAATAATTGAGGACTTAAGTATGAAAATGAACAAAGATTATAAACGTTCGTTGCAGTAATAATGTTGTGTAGTTAATAAATTTTTTTGTAGGAATATAATTACCCTATCATTTGGTATTTCATTTTTATCTAAACTTGGACATCATGGGGATTCATATGTAAATATGTTATCAAAACAACTTTACATAAGGGTCTGATATAACATAAAATAAAATTTTAACAAATTATGTAGTAACATTTTGTGTACATTAATTTTATTATATTAAATATATTATTTAGTTGTTAGGATATGTGTGAAACAACCAAATGAAATAGTCATTTAAATAAGGGAATATAAATGTTATTTGTTTAAATTGACTAATTCAACAGAGTGAAGAAATTTAAGTTATATTTTTATAACAAAAACTGTTAATAAAAATTAATATAATATTAAAAAAATTAATTTAGGGAATTATTGACAAGTGGAAAAGAAAAGGATTTTTTTTATTTCATGTTGAATTAATGTTATTAGTTAATTATTAACAAAACTAAAATTAAATAAAGGTATATTGGACATATAGCTAAATATGTAATGAATTAATGTTATTAGTTAATTATTAATAAAACTAAACTTAAATAAGGGTATATTAGGTATATATTAAATATGTAAGAGTAAATTGGGTATTCAAAAGTTTTTCCTCAATCCTCCATTTTAATATATTGTAAATAGATGTAGATGGGTTGTGGATGATTTGGACATAAAAGAAATTGTTTAAAATATTACGTTATATATGCTTAATATTTTTTCTAAAAAAAATGAAAGCTTTTAAAAGTCTTTAAAAGTTTCTAGTTGAAGTCTACAAAAATCCATTGAAAACTTTTATTAATTCTTAACAATTCTATAGAAAATCACTTAAAAATTACACGAAATCCACCAAAGTCACCAACTTTAAAAAATCCATATAAATTTTTAGAAATCCCAATTGAATACACCCCCTAGACTCATTTGATTCAATTTACGAGTCAATTGACATCATTCCTTGCGACTACAATCAGGCTAGGGATAGGGATCCTTATCCAAGATTGGGGACCATCATAGTTTGTATTGTTCACTTCTAAATATTCTTTTACATATCTTTATCAAAGATTGGTTCACCATAAAGCTTTGCCACATCCATTAGCAGCAGAAATAGCCCCTTATGTGTGCAATTGCTATCAATACCCTGCTTCTTGTGAATCAGTGCGAGGAACCACACCACAAAGCACAAAAGGCGCATTATATCCTACTGTTATATTTTTCCTATACACTTCCACCAACAATAAGTATCTTTTCCTGAGAATTGAGGATTTATTTAATCAATTGAATGGTGAGACCATATTTTCAAAGATTGATTTGAGGTTAGGTTACCATCAACTAAATATCAAGCCGAGTAATATTCTGAAGACTACATTTAGGACTCGCTATGGACATTACGAGTTTAATGTTATACTATACGGACTTACTAATGCCCATGTAATATTTATAGATTTGATGAATATGGTATTTCTTCAGTAACTGGACAAGTTCGTTATTATGTTTATTGATGACATATTGGTGTATTTGAGAGATGAGAAGCAGCATGAAAATCATTTGAGAACAAGTTTGGGAACTTTACGTAAAGAAAAATTGCACTCAAAATTCAGGAAGTGCCAATTTTAGATTGATCAAATAGGATTTCTAGGACACATTGTGACATCTAAGGGTATAGAGCTAGATCCGAGAAAGGTTGAAGCTGTTAATTGGCAAAGAGCTACGAATGTTGGAGACATGAGGAGCTTTCTAGGTTTGGCTGATACTATTGGCGAATTATAGAAGTTTTCTCTAAGATAGCGTGTCCCCTGACACAACTGACTCTAAAAGGTGTGAAGTTCGTATGGATCGAAAAGTGTGAACAGAACTTCCAAGAGTTGAAAGATAAATTAGTATCCATTCCAGTGTTAGCAATTCCAGAGGAATCAGAGGGATTTTTTATATCTATGGTAATGCGTCTAAGCTAAGTTTGGGTTGTGTTTTGATGCAATGTGGAAAGGTGATAGCCTATGCACTGATACAATTAAAGCAATATGAGAGAAATTATTTGACGCATAATTTAGAACTTGTAGCTGTATTTCATGCTCTCAAGATTTGGCATCATTACTTGTATTGAAGCAAGTGGAGATTTACCGTGACCACAAGAGCATCAAGTACATCTTTACCCAAAAAGAATTAAATATAAGACAACGACGATAGTTAGAGCTAGAAAAAGATTATGATTGCACCATCATTTGCCATCCGAGTAAAGCTAATGTAGTAGCAAACGCTCTGACAGCATAGGTACGCAACAAAACTAGTTAATCAAGGACATCTAAAATTTGAGAATAGAAGTGCTAACACTACCATCTCGAGCATCAGGAAGTTACAAGTTTGGTTTTAAAATTGACCCTTAGGGACAGGATTATAGTAACCCAGAAAGATGACCCTTTCCTAGAAAGGATTAGGGCTGATGTTGGGTGATGAGTGTAATTAACTCATTAACCAAGTACCTTTAAATCATAGTTTTCGGTTTATTTTTATTTTGATGTGTGTGTTCGTGTTATTTTGTAGTTAGATAACTTGGATGAAAATGGAGTGGTTTGGAGCTTGGAATGGAGCTAACATAATGATTAAGGAGGGAGGCATGGATTGCAGATGAGGGAAGAGAAGAATGAAGTGGAAAGGAGGCCAAAAGATGAACAAATTAAGTAAAGAAGTAAAGCAACCAGAAGAAGAAGCAGAAGTGTGGGCGCCTAGATATAAAAAACCCAGCAGAATTGCTGGCCCTGCAACGCCAGCCTCGGGTGCTGTGGTGCCAACAGCAAGAAGACATCAGCAGAATTGCGCCGCGGTGCTGCAGTGCTAGCAATTGAAAAATTGCAGTACTGCGGCGCCGGTTCTAGGTGCCGTGGCGCCACCTCTCGGTATAAATACATATTTGAAGACCTAATTATAGGGAGAAACGACATCTTAGAAGAGAAGAGGAGGGAGAATTGATCTAAAGCAAAAATGACAAAATATTGGAGGACAATTCAAGATGTAAAAGAGTTTTTCTTATTCTTTTCTTCTCCATGTTCTTTAATTCAGATTTTAATATGCTATTTTTAGTAATTATGAACTAAATCTTTAGATCTAGGGTTTGATATAATCAACTTGAGACGTGTTTGATTCCTATATATTTAGTTCTATTGGATTTTTCGTTAATTTATTTGTGTTGTTTGTGTGTAATGCTTTCAATTAATTGGCCACTAGTTGAATGAATTGATGCGTAAATTTTGGCACTCGAGAGAGGGAAATTTAGGTTCGATATAAGAAAAACACAACCTAGGTTTCGTAGATTTCGAGAGAAAGTACGAACTTTTGAGGCTTATTTGAATTAAGAACCACGTGAATCGATAATTTCTACACATTTAATTCGGATTAGAGATATTTGAATTAAACTACAGAAATAGGTTCTATTCAGCACTCGAGAGAGGGAATAGAATTTAAGGTTAAGAGCCTATAAATTGAGAA
Source organism: Fraxinus quadrangulata (assembly GCA_903798255.1). Taxonomy (NCBI): domain Eukaryota; kingdom Viridiplantae; phylum Streptophyta; class Magnoliopsida; order Lamiales; family Oleaceae; genus Fraxinus; species Fraxinus quadrangulata. The sequence goes on from CAIGRB010116484.1 coordinate 17,971, forward strand.
AATTTTGATTGAATTAAAGTTATAGGTTGAAAACATTGTCGATAGTGCGATGATATCATTCCCTAGGCTTTCATAATTTGATAACTTTTTGTTAAATTGCTTCTGTTCACTTGCCATTTTTTATTCCATCTACGTTAGATTAAAATCACAATATTGATTCAATTTTGATTGTCTAAATAAAGTGAAAACTAAACAATTATAGTACTCGGTAGAAATCAAGTATCAATCCCTGTGGGTTCGACATTTTCCATTTCATCACTATATTATAAAACTTGACATTGTAGCGGTAATTTCACGTTGTAGAAAACGCGCGACAAGTTTTTGGCTCCTTTGCCAGGGATTGATTTATTTGAAATCTATTAATATTATTACCAATTAGTTTTTATTTTAATTTAGAATTATAATTTTAAGTTTCATTCATTTCATTTCTGTCTTTAATAGCTTCTGTAATTTTCATTTTAGCTGTTTATGCGAAGGGCAAGAAACATCGACCTATTACCTGTTGATCCTGAACCAGAACGCACAACTATCTAAGGGGTATACAGAGATACGAACTTGAGGCAATGGCCGAACAGGAGGCAAGAGTAGCTAATGAAAATAATCAACAGAGCTATTCGGGACTATGTTAGGCCCATTGTCAATGATAACTATTCTGGCATCGCACGCCCCGCTATAGCTGTAAACAACTTTGAATTGAAGCCATGACTAATACACATGGTACAGCAGAACCAATTTGGGAGACCTACAACAGAAGATCCAAATGCTCATTTGGGATCTTTCCTAGAAATCTGTGATACGATAAAGATGAATGGATTCATAGATGAAGCAATTAAACTTCACCTATTTTCTTTCTCCTTGAGGGATAAGGTAAAAGCTTGGTTCTAGTCACTACAGTATGGATCAATTACAAATTGGGATGATTTAGCTCAAAAATTCCTCACCAAGTACTTTCCACCTTCCAAATTAGCTCAACTTCGAAGCAAGATTGGTCAATTCAGACAATCTGACTTTGAACCGTTTTATGAAGCTTGGGAAAGATTCAAGGACTTGCTTAGAAGATGCCCTCAACATGGTTTTCAGAGTTGGATGCAGATTGAGATCTTCTACAACGGGTGAAATGGACAGACAAGAACCATAGTAGATGCAGCTGCAAGAGGCACTCTAATGGCTAAAACGGCAGATGCTGCATATTCCTTGTTGGACGACATAGCTACAAATAGCTATCAATGGCTGAGTGAGAGATCAAACGTTAAAAGAATAGCGGGACTTCATGAAGTGGACCCCATCACAGCATTAGTAGCTAAGGTCTCATCACTTACTAATCTGATAGCTTCATTTATCACTCAAGGAAATCAACAGAAATCGGATTCAGTTATTGCGGCCTCCTCATCACACCAAGAGACAGAGATAGGGAATGAGCAAACTCAATTTGTTAACAACATGAACTACAATCAAAGTCCCAAACTACTCTTCAAATCATTATCATCTAGGACTAAGGAATCATGAGAATTTATCATATGGCAATAACAGGAACACACTCCAATGTCCACCTGGGTTCAACACTCAAAATTCTGAAGGGAAGTCATCCTTAGAGGATATCCTTGGAACTTTCATTTCAGAGACAAGATCGCGATTCAACATAGATGAGACACATTTGGATAACATCGACACACGTGTCGAACATGGGAGGCACAATGAAAAATCTAGAGGTTCAGATTGGGTAGTTGGCGAAATCAATGAAGTCTCAACAATAGGGAAAGTTTCAAAGTGTTACAAAAATCAACCCAAATGAGCATTGCAAGGCCATTACATCGAGGAGTGGCAAACAAATAGGAGAAAGTATGACCGAAGAAGTAAGAAGTCCTACATCTGATAAAGAGGCAGATCAAGTAGTAGCATAACAAGAGACTGAAGAACCACAGAAGGCTCACAAGCCTTACTCCATATCATTCCTTAATAACCCACCAATCATTAAGTCGACACTTTCGTTTCCCCAGTGATTCCAAAAGAAGAAATTTGATGCACAATTTGCTAAATTTTTAGAAATTTTCAAGAAAATTCATATTAATATTCCTTTTGCAGATCCTTTGGAACGGATGCCCATCTACGCTAAATTCATGAAGGAGGTGATGCCAAAGAAGAGGAAGTTGGGAAGAATATGAGACAGTGAAGTTGATAGAGGAATGCAGCGCTATTCTTCAAATGAAACTCCCTCAGAATAGAAAAGATCTGAGCAGTTTCACTATTCTTTGCACCATTGGAGGCTCTTCTTTTGATAAAGCCCTCTGTGATCTTGGAGCAAGTATCAACCTAATGCCCTTATCAGTTTCAAGAAGTTGGGCCTTGGGGAAGTAAAACCGACAACAGTAACTATGCAACTAACTGATATATCCCTTACATACCCACGAGGGCTCATTGAAGATGTTTTGGTCAAAGTTGACAGATTTATCTTCCCAACTGACTTTGTTGTATTGGACATCGAGGAAGATTACGAGATTCCATTGATTTTGGGTAGGCCATTTTTAGCAACAGGAAGGGCCTTAATTGATGTACAAAGAGGGTAGTTTACATTGAGAGTGATTGACGAGGAAGTTATGTTCAATATCTATCAAGCAATAAAGTTTCCTGATGATGCAATTGCCACAAAATTGACTTCATTGAGTCTGACTTGAAAGAAGAGATATTATTCATTGAAGACCCCTTGGAGCATTGTATGATGTTTAGTGCAACAAAGGACGACATTAACACTTCTGGAGAGTGGAGAGTACACAGGAAGTAAGGACTTAGTAGATTGCATATTGTCTATTCAATCTTTGCAAAATAACAGTCAACGGGATCAAATGATAACAATGGTAATAAAGGCAGCAAAGTTGAGTTGAAGCAACTACCAAATCACCTTCGATGTGCATTTTTGGAGGAAAATTGTACATCTCCAGTGATAATTTCTTCCTCACTCACTATGGATGAAGAGGACAGGTTATTAAGGGTGTTGAGAGAACACATGGCTACTTTGGGTTGGTCTATAGCTGATGGTCCTACAATTTACACGTACAAAATCCTTATGGAAGACTCTTACAAACCATCCATTGAACATCATAGAAGACTAAACCCAGCTATGAAAGAGGTGGTTCCGCCAGAAATACTAAAGTTACTAAAGGCAGGAATTATATTTGCTATTTCAGACTGTGAATGGGTTAGCCCAGTACAAGTGGTGCCAAAGAAAGGTGGGATAACAGTAATAAAGAACGACAACAACGAGCTACTTCCAACAAAGATAGTAACTGGCTGGAGGGTATGTATTGATTACAGGAAGCTGAACAAAGCAACGAGAAAAGACCACTTCCCACTCCCTTTCATTGATCAAATGCTGGACAGATTACCAGGCTACTCCCACTACTGTTTCCTTGATGGTTACTCGAGCTACAATCAAATTGCAATAGCACTAGAAGATCAGGAAAAGACAACATTCACTTGCCCTTATGGGACTTTTGCCTACAAAAGGATGCCGTTCGGGTTATGCAATGCACCGGCCACTTTTCAAAGGTGCATGATGGTGATCTTTGCAGACATGGTAGAGGACATAATGGAGGTATTTATGGATGATTTTTCTGTATTTGGTACTTCTTTTGAAGTTGCCTTCACAATCTCTCCTTATTGTTGTAATGTTGTGAAGAAAAGAGCTTAATTCTCAACTGGGAGAAATGCCACTTTATGGTAAGAGAAGAGATTGTGCTAGGCCGCAAGGGGACTTGAAGTTGACAAGGCTAAAATTGATACTATAGCAAAACTATCACCACCCACCAATCTCAAGGGCATTCGGAGTTTCTTGGGGCACATTGAATTTTATAGGAGATTCATTAAAGACTTCTCAAGGGTAGCTAAACCTCTATGCAACCTTTTGGAGAAGGACACTACATTCATGTTTGATGAAGACTACTTGAAAGCATTTGAAGCAATAAATGAGAAATTAGTTACAGCTCTAGTGATGGTAAAGCCCGATTGGGGTCAGCCATTTGAAGTCATGTGTGATGCCGCGACTACACAATTGTGGCAGTGCTATCGTTAAAAGATATTTCGGGCAATTCACTATGCTAGCAAGACCCTGATTGGAGCTCAACTGAATTACACCACAACAGAGAAAGAAATGCTGGCAATGGTCTTTGCATGTGACAAGTTTAGATCCCATCTCATTGGCACCAAAGTAATCATTTTCACAGATCATGCTACAATCTGATATCTATTTGAAAAGAAAGATGCCAAGCCACATTTAATCAGGTGGATCTTGCTATTACAAGAGTTTGATGTAGAGATTCGGGACAAGAAAGGCTGTGAGAATGTTGTTGCAGATGATAGAATTTCTTTGAGATGCTCTAACTATGTCGATTCACGTGGTCTATATTCAGTTTATAGTTTGATATTTAACTTCTATTTTAAGTTTCATTATTCAATAAAATGAAATTGAAGAGAAAGGTGAAAAATATAAAGTGTGATGATTGTATTCTCTCACGGTGGATAATAGTCAAATTCTAGAAACTTTTCCCGACGAGCTTCTTTTAGCAGTTTCATCAAGAACTCCATGGTATGCAGATTTTATTAACTATGTAGCATGTGGAACAATGCCACCCGACTTGACTCCCCTATCAAAAGAATAAATTCCTACATGATGTCAAGTCATATTTGTGGGATGATCCACTACTCTTTAAGAGATGTGCTGATAGAATAATCAGGAGGTGTGTCCCTATGGAAGAAACACAATCAATCATGAAGCATTGTCATTCATCACCTTATGGAGGTCATTTCGGTCCTACATGTACTGCTTCCAAGGTATCATAATCTGGATTTTACTGGCCACCCTTGTTCTTGGGCTGTTATCCTTTTGTGAAGATATGTGACCGTTGTCAGGGCATTGGGAACATCTTGAGGCAGTGCGAACTCCCGTTAACCAATATACTTGAGGTAGAACTATTTGATGTATGGGGTATAAAGTTCATGGGTCCTTTTCCAACATCCTTTGGCCATGTATATATATTCTTCTTGCAGTAGACTATGTATCCAAATGGGTTGAAGCTATTGCTACACCAACTAATGATGCAAAGGTAGTTTTGAAGTTTCTACGAGTGATGAAGGTACGCATCTTTGTAATAAACTTTTCAATTCCCTTTTGGCTAAATACAATGTCAGGCACAAATTGGCACTTGGATATCACTCCCAATCAAATGGGCAAACAGAGGTATCCAATAGAGAGATTAAACAGATTTTGGAAAAGACAGTGAACACCAACCATAAGGACTGGTCTCACAAGCTAGATGATGCTCTTTGTGCATATCGAACAGTGTTTAAAACACCAATTGGAATGTCACCGTACCGTCTGACATTCGAAAAGACGTGTCATCTACTAGTTGAAGTAGAGCATCAAGCTTATTGGGGTGTGATAAAGTTAAACTTGGACATGAAATTATCTGGTCCACAACCGCTTGTTCCAACTTGACGAGTTAGAGGAGTTCCAAAATGATGCTTATGATAATGCAAAGATTTACAAAGAACGAACGAAGCTGTGGTATGACAAGAGGATCCTAAGGAGGGAATTCAAGCCAGCAGAACAAGTCCTTTTATTCGATTCTCGCTTGAAATTATTTTCTGGCAAGCTTAAATCACGGTGGTCAGGACCATTGGTGGTTCGCAAAGTGTTCACTTATGGTTCAGTGGAGCTGGGATGGATCTACCTTCCAACCAAACGTGGAAGAAATTGCCCTCAAAGAATCAACCTAAATCCACATCTACGTCTAGCAAATGACGTTAAAGAAGCGCTTCTTGAGAGGCAACCCAAGTTCTACTCCTTATATTTTTATTCATCAGATAATTTTTTTAATGTTAGAGACTTTAGTAATGTTGTTTTATTTTTGCTTTTATAGGTACACTCTTAAGAATGAACTCATCGACCCAAGAGTAGAATTGGGGAAGGGCTATGTCGGAGGTATATATATTAAAAAAAAATTTCATGTTTTTTCAGTAGAATTGCCGGTGCCGCGGCGCCCATGTTGGGCACTGCAGCGCCGAGTATTTTTTAAAAAATTCTTTCAAATAAAAGCCTCCTCACCCCACCCCCACTTATGATAAAACCCTAGTTTCAAAATACAGAGAAAATTTTCACCTCTCCACACTCTTCACAAGTTTCACAAGAATCTTCCTCTACACTTTTCTACAAATTGTTTATCCCATTATATCTCACCCTCTTGCCTAGGCTAAATGAATGTGGATCTACAACACAAGGTAAGAGCTTTCCTCATGGTTTGTACATCTCTTCCATAGAATTTATTGGCTTTTGGTAGAGATTTTTAGCTTATTATTGGTATGGTGTTTGAATTGGAGAATTTTGATTGATTGGGTGTATGGAGGATATTAATATTTGCTAAATGTTTGATTAAGGTTGATGCATCTAAGGTGTTTGAGGAATTGTCCAAGTGGAATATTGGAAGAATCTTGCCATTGTGATTTTGAAGTTGATATTTAGGCTTGAATTGTTGGTTGAATTTGGTGTACTTTTATTATACTTGTGACCTCGTCGCAGTGAGCTACGTCACCATGCCACCAAAAAAGAAGTCTAAGGTAACGGAATCCTCTTTTTCTACTGCTACTTATGATAGAAGGCATTTTGTAAGAGCTGCGGCGGAAGAGAGATATCGGCATTTGGTGGTATATCGGAATTGCATTCATGAGAGAGGTTTTGAGAAACTATTACTGGAACTAATTCAAAATTTAGGATGGAAAAAGTTTGCTTTGCAACCTGGGGCTTGCTCCATCCCTCTAGTATAGGAATTCTATGCTAATGCCAAAGAACACGAAGACTTCAAGGTTCTTGTGCACGGTCGTTGGGTAAAATTTGACAGTGTCTCTATCAACAGATTCTGCCACACGCAGGATATACCTAATGATGACTATTCCAGATTACGGGATGAGGGAGTTGACTCCGATAGCTTGATTCAAACACTAGCTCATGAAGGCACTGAATGGAAATGTAATGCAAGTGCTGTGACTAACTTTCCAGCAGCCGGTTTGACAGCAAATTGTAAAATTTGGCATCACTTTATATCTGCCAAACTAATTCTAGTAGCAACATTAGTGAGGTGACAAGAGAACGTGCTACATTGAATTACGCCATCCAGATGGGACATTCTATTGATGTGGGCAAAGTCATTCAAAATGGCATCCTACGCATCATAGCAGGGCCTGTCACTGGTAATTTCGGACATCCATCTCTGATACATGATCTATGTGTACAAGCGAGTGTCGCCACGCGGGAATCTGATGAAGTCTTACATCCTAAGTTGCCACTTATGCGAGATCTGCGGTGTAGGTTAGCAGTGCATCGACACATGGCTAGTTCATCTCAACCATCACAACTAGCTGCACCTACTCCTCCACCTTTACAAACTGGTGACCCTACAGAGACTTGCGCATGACCCGATGGCAGGATGGCATGTAAGAATGAATGGACTAACTACAAGGTTCCATTATAGCCAATTTCAATATCAGAATGATTGCATTACAGCCATAGCCTCTGCATATCCTGAGATTGCATTCCCTCCACCACCATCGTTTCCATCTCGCTCCCACCCTCTAGCTCCAGCTCCACCGAACAACGATGAGGACACCGTGTTATTCAAGTTTGGGGAGATACTAGTTTTGTATGCTGCGAAGTTGATTAAAAAAAATTCGCATGCTTGTTTGGGCTGGATAACATTGTTAGCAACGATGCATATATTTGAGAACATGCGTCGGTTGTGAATTATGAATAAGTTATGTGTTTGAGTTAAAGTCTTACTTATCCTTACAAACAATTGGGACATAAATGCACGTGAATTGAGTATAACCTTGGACATGACTAGGTCGATTCATAAATGATATAGGTGAAATTAATGACCTTAGAAGCTTGATCCAAACAACCTCTAAATGGAAAAAAATTCGCTTCCCATAACCAAGTTTAGGATAGTTTGGATAGTGGAACTGTTGTAGGAAAAGATGGATGCAGATGTGGATTCCGTGTGTGCTAAAATTTGTGTGGACTGTTGAGCTCAATATGATGAAAATTGGGTGAAAACCTTAAGATAGGGGTTAAATTTTTGAGAATGAGTGTTTAATAAGGGGCATTGCACTGATCATGGTAAAAAAAAAAGGACGACTATAATAATCTCATTGTGAAATATCTATTCGTGGCCTTTATGACTCGAGTGAATAAGTCTGAAAGGTTTTAAAACCTGATACCCGAAATTCATCTGACTCGAGAGTCATCAGCATAAAGCTCGCTACAGGGGTCATTTAGAAAGCCTAATGGATAGATGTCCGCATAAAGGGTGTATAAAAAATACTATTAGCTGAAAAAGTAGGTGCATAAAATAGAAGACGCACTATATACCTTGATTAGCCCCGAACACTCATTTTAGAGGATTAAGCCGTTGACAAGAGGTTAGTAACTTAGTTGATTCTTGGAGGTTGAAGCAGTCGAAAATAGGAGAATCCTCATTTACCAATATGTTGAACTACATTTAGCGACAACTACCCGAACTAGAGAGGGTAAGGAGTATTGTTAGCAAACCATAGAATTTACCTCGAAAAAAAAGGGAGTGAAAAGAAAATAAGTTTGGGGGTGTGCAATTTCTCCTCAGGCACATGTTTTGCATTGGAAAGGTAAAGTTTGACTTTGGTAATATGACTTTGAAATAGTTCGTGAATTCAATATCATATTCTCAACGCTGAGCCATAAAAACAATCTATCCAGCTAAATAGTTAACTATAAATATGCATTTGAAGACCTAATTATAGGGAGGAACGACGGCTTAGAAGACAAAAGGAAGGAGAATTGATCCAGAGGGCATTTGAAAACCAGGTGCCCTATGTTCATCTTTAAGGCATGCATTGATTAAGTCACAAAAACTTATTTGAGAAAGTTAGGTATCTAAAAATCATGTGCCCTATGTTCATCTGACTTGGGACTCATCGGCCTAAAACCCGCTACAAATGTCATTTAGAAAGTTTAATAGAGGGAAATCTGCACATAAGATTAAAAAAAAAATTGTATTTACATACTACATGCATTGATTAAGTTACAAATACTTATTTGACAAAGTTAGATCTTTGACAGGGGATTATTAATTAGCCTAGTTGAGTTTTGGAGGTTGAAGTAATCAAAATTTGGAGAATCCTTATTTGTTGAAGTATCGACTTGCAATTAGTGAGATTCATCTAAACTGAAGAGGGTAAGGAACTAGTATAAAGATTCAGCTTAGATCACACACTGGAAAATAGTTAAAAAGAATAAGTTTGGGGTGTGTGAATTTTACAAGTGATGAAAGTAAAAATTTGACCATCGAGGGTTGATAATCGAAACAACTCATGAATTTATAGTGTTTTACTTAATTCTTCACACACACACACACACACACACACACATCAGTTTCGCATTGGAAAAGAAGTATTGATTTTGGTAATGCGACCTTGAAGCTGTTTATAGATTTAATACAATGATTTCAATCTTAAGACAAAATGGTAGGTTATCTAACCAAAACCTTTTGCATGTTTGTTTGTTAAATTAGGCTATGATTTTGTTTGAGAACAAACAAATGTTTAAGTTAGAGGGTGTTTGATAAGTGTATTTTATACACTTATTTGGACTTTAAAATATAGACATCTAATAGTTCTTTTAAATAATTATAGCCTAATTTATTCTATATTTTATTTATTGGGTGAAACTCAATGAAAGAAAATGGATTTGAAAGAAAGAAGTGAAAATTGGAGAGAATGGGCAAGATCCAAAGATTAGAGACTAAAGTGTAAATACTCAAAAGTTGTGCCGAAACTCACGATAAAGATTCGAGAATACTAGGCGTCAATTGGATGCAATACAAATCAAAAGGAGTGAATATGACCAAAATATTTTCACAAATCAATTTTCAACTGCACAAGAATGTTCCAGATTTTAAGCTAAAGATTGAGACCCATTTTTGGCCAAGTAAAAAATTCGAATTGGAAAATAGCTATTTCTAGTTAAGTTATAGCCATTTGAGTTAACTTTTCAACACACTTTGAATTCTTTTAATCGAATATCGTAAGAAATAAGTTACGATAAAAACACCGAAGAAGGTATAGAGTAGGGGTAGCTCGACGCCCTGATTATGCCCAAAGATTTACACGGTGTTGTAGGGTAGCTTTGGGGTGTCGTATCCACAGGGAGATGAAAAAGTTGTCAAAAATTCCAAAAGCTTGTTTGTCCTCTAAAATTTGTAGTAATTTCAATGTTGAAGTAGCAAAGTTAAAATAAAAGATTTGAAGCAGTGAAGCGTTGGAGTTCCCCCAATTGGATCAGATCATAAACATTAATTATTCAGTTTTATAACTCAATTAGAGGCTTTCATCTCGGTACTCTAATCGGAAGATATGACGTTACAAATCAATTTAATTCAAAAGTAGTTCTAAAATCTAGAATTCCCCCATATACTTCAAGCATAAAGCAATAATTGAATCACAGCAATAAAATAATTGAGATTAAAATTCAAAAATTAGTTCAATTCGTCGATAAAAAAGCCTGACTAAATCTATGATTAATTTAGTAAAAGTTAAACCAATCTCAACATAGGTTTATGAAATTTAAAC
>CAIGRB010116484.1:34217-45697 GCA_903798255.1 Fraxinus quadrangulata
TTTTTCTTTTAGAGCATATATCAACTCTTGTCGTTTTCCTTGCTTCAATTCTTCATAAATAAACATTCAATACCTACTGCACACTTGGAAGTAAAAATGTGGAAAAATATACGTAAAGGTTGTACTCCAATGTGAAGAAGTGTGAATAACATAGGTGCATGAAGAAAATGCTATATATGTGTATGTCTCAAAGTGTAGCGATATTGAAAAGAAAGGTTGAAGGCTCAAATGTCAGTCCTAAATTGACCTTTATCATTTCCCATGTAATCCACAAGGCTTGTGTGCGCAAAAATAATTCAGTAAGTGTCTTGACATCTCGACTTTCATAACATAATTAACTCCTAGTGACACATTTTGTCATTCGAAAGCACAATCATGCAGCAAATCAGAGACTTAAGAAAAAAAATTTTAACCCATCATGACAAATCAACAAAAATCCATGATAATCATAATAGTTAACTCTCTCCCCAACTAAATATTGTATTGTCCTCAATGTATAAACATGGATACCAAAGAAAAGAAGGGAAAGATGCCACCTGAGCATGGCAATGAACCAACAAAAACTTGAGGTATAAGAAGCCTGAAAGTACTGAAATGATTGTGCTTTCGAATGACAAAATGTGTCACTAGGAGTTAATTCTGTTATGAAAGTCGATAGTGAATCAACAAAAACTTGAGGTATAAGAAGCATGAAAGTACTGAAATGGATAGTGGTGTAAAGAAAAAAAATAAAACTACAACTAAAAATGTGGAATGAAAATAACCATAGAGCAAATGCAAAAATAAAAAAAATAAAATAAAAAAAGAAAGGAAAGAACTTCTCTTGGGTTGCCTCCCAAGTAGCACATTTGTTTATTGTCATTGGCTCGACCCAATATTCCCATTTTTAGTCCGCATCTAGCCAGGGCGATCCCAAGTTTCCTTGTGGTGCATCGAACTCATTGGACATAATGTATGGCTCCTCCACCTCTATCTAGTACATGTGTGGGGTTACTAAAGAAAAATTCATAATCTGGAGTGGAGGCATGTTCATCGATGGCCGCATCCCCCAAGCCATCCGGTTCTAGAGTTTCTTGTGCCGATCCAAGAAACATGTCATTAGCTACCTCCTGAGTGAGTGCATCAATCATAAATGTTTGATGACACTCATCATTCTCATGTGATTGTTTAGCAATGTGGAAAATATTGACTTCTAAAGTCATATTCCCAAAAGATAGCTTCATTAGACCATTCTTACAATTTATAAAAGCATTAGCATTGGCAAGAAAGGGTCTACCAAGAATTATGGGGATTTTAGAGTTAGTATTCACATCAACCTTCAAATTTAGTACCAAGAAATCGACATGGTAATAGAATTTATCAATTTGAACTAACACATCTTCAACTACTCCCCTAGGCCTAACAGTGGACCGATCAGCTAATTGTAAAACTCATGGCTCCCAATGATGCAAGAAATAGTGGGATAACCAGGATCTTTATACTTAGGTGGGACCCTTTGTTCAATTACATCACTTACCTGCTCAGTTAAGAAGGCGGTTTTCTTAACATGGTGCTTCCTCTTCACAGTGCATAAGTCCTTAAGGACTTTAGCATAGGTAGGAACTTGTGAAATCATATGCAAGAGCGGCTGATTGATTTTTACTTGCTTTAGGTGCTCTAAAATCTCACTATGATGGCCAACAGATTTCGAGGTAGACTTAAGAGCTTGAGGGAAGGGCACTCTGACCGGATTCTTTACTACCTCCTCACTAGGATTATTCTCGTTTGACTCACTGGACGCAATCCCATTTTCCCTAGGTTTGAGAGTTACTTCTACGACCTTTCCTGAACGAGTGGTTATGGCATTTACTTCCTTAAAGTTAGGTTCTCCTGATCCTTACGTTTGTGCCATATGTTGTCCCTTAAGGTTAGGTTAAGGTTGAGCTGAAAATTTCCCACATTTCCCTATTGCTAAAGCATTAGTCAATTTAGTTATATGGCTTTTCATTTCCTTACTCTCCTCAACAATTTGATTAATCATGGTTTCAAACTTCTGATTAGTTTTCCTTTGAGCCTCCATAAAAGCATGTAAAGTATCCTCTAAGGAGTTCCTAGAAGTTGATGGTTGGTATGATGGTGTATTGAAAGCTCTAGGCTGCTGAGTAGGTTGCTGGTTATCAGATTTCCAGCTGAAATTAGGATGATTCCGCCACCCCTGATTGTAGGTCTCAGAAAATGGGGCATAAGGCATTTTGTACATACCTAAAGCATTACAGTGTTCCTCATAAACCCCCCTTATCTCAGCTAGAGTAGAACACTTGCGCCAGATGATCAATTCCACCACACACACTATAAGGTCCAGAAGACTCAACACGAGCAACAGTGGATATAGGCTTTGAACTCTTCGTGCGTAGGTTTTCAATTTCTCTAGTCAGGACCTCTACTTTAGCTCTAAGATTATCGTCTTTCCTAAGATGATAGATGCCTGCACTAGAAGGATTTCCTACAGCTTGTGACCTGTTAGTGTTATCAGTGGCGCTAGGGCCAGTCCAGGTGTGGGTTTTTTCAGCTAAGTCATCTAAGTATTCTATAGCCTCATCTGGATCTTTTTGTAGGAAATCGCTATTACACATCATTTCAACAAACTGGCACTCCCTAGGTGTTAACCCTTCATAGAAATAGCTTACGATACGCCAACTATTTTGGATAAAAGAAGAGATTTTCTTTTTCAACGCAATAGTTTTGTAGTGGGAAAAGTATTTCCCAAAGAACGCTTGGATCATCTCAGTCTAAGTTCCAATCGAATGTGATCTCAATGAATACATCCAGCTTTTTACCCTTTCTTTTAGAGGAAATGGGAAGAATTTAAGCCTAATTACATCCATCGTACCATGTTGATTGTGGAAGGTTGCTACAACCTCCTCGAATTCCCTAACATGCACATACAAGTTCTCATTTTCAAGTCCATGGAAATTGGGGAGAAATTGAATCATTCCAGGTTTAAAATCTACACGTGGCATATTGGGTGGAAACATAATATATGAAAGTGTAGATGTACGCGTGGGGTGCAAGTAATCATGCAAAGTTCTATACGGTTCATCATCCTCACTATCTAGACTTCATATGACGCATTCACACAATTTTATTGAAATTAGATTCAAAGATCGACCATATACTTCAAGGATAAAGCACTAATTGAATCGCACCAATAAAATAATTGAGATTAAAATTCAACAATTAGTTCAATTCGTCGATAGAAAAAGCCTGACTGAATCTATGATTAATTTAGTAAAAGTTAAACTAATCTTAACATAGGTTTATGAAATCTAATAAGAATTAAACCAATTCTAATTTAAATTTTTCAGAATGAAAGTCTAAATTCTAAAAGTATTCAACAAATAATGACCAGATTACATGAATAAAAAATATAAAATCACCGAATCCAATGAGTTTAGTTCTTCATGAGTTTCTTGAACCAAAAGAGATGAAAGAATGATGAATAATGAGGAATCCCCATTCTGGGGTGTTTGGGGGTGTATTTAGGGTTGAAAAGTCGAGAAAGAAGTTATTTCCATAAGAGTTTGACGTAAATTAGGAAACTGAAAATCGTGTCTCAGAAATACTCTACGCGACCGCATAGTTATAGGTGATGCGGTCGCATAGAAGGCTAGAATTGGCCATTGAAAGTTGCTAAAGGGTTATATGCGACCGCATAGAAATAATCCTATGCGACCGCATAGGTTTAGAGCCTTTTTCACCGGACAATCTTCAATATTTTTATCATACCTTTCTCTTCTGATATCCAATTGAGGTGATTCAAGATACGTTGGAAATCTAACTCAAAGGGTTACAACTTTTCTTCAGATCTATCTTCGAATTCGATCGTTTTCTATATAAAAAAGGGTCTCAATATGATGATGAAAATCGGTGCAAAACTTTTCAGTTTGATAGTTGATATGTGATAGTTCTTTGAGTATATTTCAACCCTTTGGCTTCTTTCCTCATCCAATTGATGCCTAACACTCTCAAATTTTCATATCTTCATTTTGCCTTCCGAACCATCTTTTGGATATTTGCAATTTGGTCATTGAACTTTTATTTTCTTCTACTTTGGCCATTTTCATTTATTTCCTCAAATTTTCACCGTTTTCATCCATTTGCAACCAATTCAAAATATAAGGGTACTTAGTGCATTTAGGAGTCAATTTATCGTAACAATACAAGTATTAATGGATGAAAAACCTAACAATTTGTGTTATTATCACGCCCACTCTCGGGAAAAAGACTAGATTCGTGGCGCTGTGACGCAACTCCATAGCGCCTAGGTGCTACCTGTCGATAAAATAGGGTTGTCAAGTGCAATTCATCTTTTTAAAAGCCCAATTCAACTTAAACTCATCCAAGACTCAAAGAATACAACTCTAGTTCCACACAATTTGGGGGAGAGACAAAAACACTCATCAAGATCAAATAGCAAAAGCTAGGGTTTGAAAACTTTTGAGTTTGAAGAAGATTCTTGCTGCAAGATCAAATTCTTTCTACGATCAAGATTTCAAAACCTGGTCATGAACTCTATATTTTTTTGTTTTTCTTTCATTATTATGAGTACCTAAATTCATAGTTAGGGCGAACAATGTAATTTATGTGTGACCCTTTATATCTTTTATTGAAGATTCTAATTCTTTAAAAACATATGTGTTGATTTTATTCATGAATTTAATACTTTGAATTCTTTGGCCAATTATTGATTGATTTGTGAATCTATAACGAATCGAGATGTGAGTTTTAGATTTAGACTATATAGTAATATTCGATAATTTAGTATAATGTGTAGAGATGCCTATACTAATTATTGCTGTCACTAGATGAATTATTTGGACTAATATTTCGTTTAACTAATATTGATTCACATAGAAATATAGAACTGAATTAGTTAAATAGACTCAAGAGAACTGGAGAAGGGTAAATTAAATACTTTAGAAGGATTCGATCGAACACTACAATAGTAATGAATCTTGATTCGCGAATTAAAGGGGATCCGTAGGTAAGATTGTAAGTTTTAGCATTAACATTCATACTTTTAAAATCCAAATTCGATAAATTGTGTATGTTAGATAATTTAATTTAGTTACAATAATTAGATAACAATCACAAACATTATTATTTGATTTCGATCAAATTAAAGTTGGAATAATTTAACCGATTGTTAAATAGTAATTCTCGTGGGAACGATATTCGAACTCATTGGTCCATTATATTATTTGTTACGATCCGTACACTTGCGGAATATAAAAATCGACAACTAGCACTTGTAATGGTTTTAGAGGGGAAGGTACACGTTTTGAGAAATCAAGAAGTGTAACTAATCAAAGTCCAGTGGGGTAGACGTAGGAAAGACGAGGCTACTTGGGAGAGAAAAAGCAGATGTTTTAGCTAAATATCCAGATCTCCTTAATAGTTGAATTTCGAGGACGAAATTATTTGAAATGGGAAGGATTGTAGCGAACGAAAATAAAATTTCGATTATTTTATTTTGTTACATTTCTTAATTTTGAGATATTGAGAGACTAATATAAAAATAAGTTTTGACGTCATTTTTTTTGTTCTCTCAAATAATCAAATATTCATTTAGCGATCATTTCCGGTTCAATAATGGACTTGTTTTGTTGCAAGTATTAAATAATGCATTTTGGAATCGAGCAAAAGTTATTTCGAATAAGTCTGATATTGATGTTCAAAGAATCCATATGTAATTAAAGTCCATTAAGGATTAAATAGATTTTGGGCTGCCATGTGTGAAATGGAATTTGGTGTTTTAATATTTATGTTTATGATTAAAGTTATTTGGAATTTTTTTTTTATTTGTTTTAGTTATGTAATTAAAATTAAATTAGGATGTGGATTAAGTTAGTTTTTTTTTTTAAATGAACACATATACATTTTTTATTAAGTTATAAAAAATTAGAATTAGCTAAGCTCATCTATAACAAGAAACCTACTCCCATCAAAATTCTACTCTTTTGAATTAATTTTCATCCAACTTTCTGTGGTACATCGCTTCCCATATCAAAATTCCAAAGAAATGTAGCAGGGAAGTTGAAAACCAATTTCACCTCTAACCTTTAGAAAAGTTTTAGAAATAATTTCGATTCAATGCAGTCACTATGTTATCACCACGATTTAAGGTATGATCCCTATACTAAATTAGCCGTTATATGTTTTTGATTTTCATTCAATCATGTTATTAATTATTTTTGCTCATGAAGTATGTGAACTACCTTAAGTGGTTCTTAAATATTAATGCTAGAAAGGTTATATGTTTAATTGATGGTTTCAGAGGTTCATCATAACTTAAGTATATATATGTTTAACTGATGGTCACATAGCCCATCAGAACTTTAAACAGATCATTTGATTAACGATTTGCTTATTTATGAAGGCAATATGTAAGAATACATGAATAGATGCATGATCATTATGTTCATATAACATTTGTAGCCTACTGAGTATTTCTTTGAGGTGCTCATTCGTATCTAACATTTTCAAAGTAATCAAAGATCCTGCCGTGGCTTGTCATAAATGACATTTATTTTACAGAAAATGACATTTATTTTACAGAAATTGGATCATTATATTTTAGATTGTCACTTCTTATATTTAATAACTCTTGTGGTGTCCATAGATTCGTGGTTTAAGTTTATATTTCAAGACGTTAATGTTTACCATTTGGACATATGTTTTCATGAATTTCTAGCATTCTGCCCTTGTTTTAAAAAAAAATTATGACAGTCTATATATTTAGAATTTCAGAATGTTTTTAATTGAAAAGGGCCCTTTATGAGTTATTTATCATACGTAACTGAAAACAGGTCAATTGGAGTCCTGTGGAATTTATTATAGCATTTTTAGTAAAATTTGACAGTCAGATTCGGGAAACGTAGACCAGCATGTTTGAAAAATAATTTTGTGCCTCAAACATCGTTGTCGAGA
This sequence comes from Fraxinus quadrangulata, assembly GCA_903798255.1. Classification (NCBI taxonomy): domain Eukaryota; kingdom Viridiplantae; phylum Streptophyta; class Magnoliopsida; order Lamiales; family Oleaceae; genus Fraxinus; species Fraxinus quadrangulata. Next base: position 41,187 of record CAIGRB010116484.1, read on the forward strand.
TCCCAAATTTCGATATGTTGTACTTGTATGAGCTATATTTTCTCTGCTAAATTTTTATAAATGTTCGTCAAGGTTTAGGTCAAATAATTTTTGGAAACTCACTGTCCAATGGGAGAAATCTGTTTTTGCTTGCGTATTTTTTTTTTTTTTTAAAATCTCATTCCAAATCATTTTGTTCTGTATTTTTTTCGTAAGTCAATATGTTAAAAAGGGTTATGACTTTACAATAGTTATCGATAAACTAAAATTCAAAAAAAAAAAAAAAAAGGACTTTTCTTAATCTCGCATTTAAAAGATTTATGTTAAAGAATTCTAGTTTAGAAAGCGTCCGGTTATAAGAATTCAAGGTATTACATTAAAGCTCATCATTGCATCTCAATTTTAGTTCCATTCTACTTAATTCCTTCAATTTTCAAAATCTACAAATATGAGAAAAGTTAAACCTGCAGTTTATGAAAATTTCTTGTAGGTGTTTTAGAATTCTTACTGATTTTGTTTAGAATGGAATGAAGGTAGGGGCTTTGATTTATTGGATATTTTGTTGATAATTGTTGGAATTTAATGAAAGAACACATGCGGCATGAAAGAACTTTAGAAATTGGTTATTCCACGTTTGGTTTTTAATTATCCACAGTGTTTGATGGAAGTCCAATACCAATTTCGATAACTTATTTCTCTCACATTCTTTGTTGATTGCATATATGGACGACTTTTAAATTAGTTGGTAATTAGCTACCTTAGAGCATTACAAAACTGCAAGATTTTGTTATTAAAAATATCACCTCGGTTATAACGATATTAAAAATTTATTTAGAATAAGTTTAGAAGTGATTATATCCATCCAAAATCAATACCATCATCACTTGACCAGTCTTCAATTTTCAATGTTGGCCTAAAAATTGAAAGATGTTGCATTAGTCGTGGCATAAGAAAAAGTTACCTACATTATTGTATAAGGCTAATCTTGAGTAATATGACCCTACTCATTATCAGTGTTTAGGAGATGATCTATCGGAGAAGAAGTCTGGTTGCGATGTAGAGTGAAAATTACTTTCAAAAATCCCCAAGATTCTAAAAATAGAATAAGAAACTAAATAAAAGACAAAAAGATGTGTTGAGGCAATAGCAAAACAACTTTACTGTCTTTGTCCAACTAAGTTTTGTTCATATGATAAAATAAAGAGATAATACGAGTAATGAGAGAAAATATTGACATACTCAAGATTTGGGTTTGTTCGGAAACATATTTTGCTAGTCGAAGTACATAACTAGATTCAAGTAGCATCGATGGAATTTGTATGATTAACAGACACACTCAAAAGTTGAATATACGATATGTGGAGTTTATAAAATAACTGTTTATTCTCTTGTTTCATCGACCTGTTTGAATTTTTGGTAATATTCACTTTGAGAAAATGTTGAATAACATATGTCGAGTTGAGAAAATCTATTTAGAGTTTATTTGAGTCTAACTTTTGCTCTATTCGAAGATGAAGAAAGGTTCAAGTTTGGTTGTATTTGGCAAGTGTGATTTTACACTTATTCGAGCCACCAATTTGGGAATTCTTATATTGGAAAGGTACATAATTTTCCTTACTTAATGATTGATTTAGGAGAAAACCCGGTGTGGAAAAGTTTGGATGGAGAACGAGTGAATTTAAACAATTATGAAATTTGGAGATCAATGAATTCAAGTTAAAAGTTGAAGAACCTATCATGCAAATAAAAAAAGGACTTGGGTGAACAAGCAATTAATATGCAGGACCAAAATGCATGAACCAGAAAAAATTGACCATTGCGATCACATACCCATTTAGATTCACTCGCAACGATTTTTGGAGGGAAAAAATTTCAGCTTTTATTTGTTTCCTGCTTATACTCAATTTCTACATGAGATATATTTTAGGACTCGTTTTTAGACTTATTTAGACTACGTATAGTTTTAAGTCTTTTTATTGGGACACAACTCTAGAGAGTTACACATTTCAATTCAAGATAAGAGCAAAAATTAAGGGTTTTCAAGATTTGGGCTTGGAGATTAAAATTATTGGTTCAAGATCATAGTCTTTTCTCAGTCTTTGTTGCAAAACCCGAGTGATGAGTTTTAGCACAAGAGTGATGTATGCTTTTTTTTTTTTCGTATTTTTCATCAAATGGTGACTAAGTTTGGTATATCAATATAAGTTTTTTGATCTGATAACGGGGGAGAATACTTCAAACAAGAATTGACAAAATTCACGCGTCAATGGTTATTAGTTATCGAACAATATGTTCCTTGTCTCCTCAATAAAATGGTATTGTAGAGCGAAAATAGACAATTATTGGATCTCACTTGATCGAGGAGCTCATTCCTTCTTATTTGTGAGTGTAAAGCCTTAAATTCTACCGTCTCCTTGATAAATCGAACACCATCTACTTACCTTCAATTTCCGAAGACCATTGGATTCTCTCTCTGATAGTGACTCTTCCCTTAGTAGTACTTTTGGCTCCTAAAATTTTTGGGTATGTGGTCTATGTTCACTTGCATTACATAAACATACTAACCTTGAGTCTCATGCTTTGAAGTGTGTCTTTGTGAGATATGTATGCTATTTTTCATGAGAAAGAACTATAGGCATTTTTTTCCATTGGATCAAGTTTCCATTGGTTAGCTGGATGAAGGAGAAAAGTCCCCTATTGCTGAACCGACGACTCCAAATTTCGAAGATAACTCCTTCCATGATAGTACAAAGCCTCCTAACAGTCCAACACAACCACCAAGCCAATCTTCTCCTGAGACTCCACATTAGGTGTATCCATTGATCCAAATTCTACATCTTTTATGATGTTAATATTGAATCTCAAGCGCCTCAATATCATCTTCCACCCTACTCTACATGTGGGATACCGCCCATTAAATATGAACCTGATTTTAAACCAAAATTAGATATCCATTAGTGATCACGTGTTTTCCCAAAGCTTGTCCAAGTCATATGCAACTTATGTGTTGCAGTAATCTTCTATCTCTATTCCTAGTAAAATGCAGAAAGCTTTAGCAAATGCCAGATTGATCCAAGCCATGATAGAAGAAATGACAGCGCTTGAAATGAATGCTACTCAGGAACTTGTGTCTCTACCACAGGGAAAGAAGGTGTAGATCGATGCTTGGAGTCAAGCATATAGCGGATAGGTCCATTGAAAGGTGCAAAGCTTGATTAGTTGGAAAAGGGTATACACAATCTTATGGGATTGACTATCAAGACACTTTTGCACTAGTTACCAAGCTTTTATCTTTGGTGGTTAAATCAAGATTGACTATTAATACAGTAAGAGTACTTTTATCTTTGATGGTTAATCAAGATTGGCCACTTATTCAATTTGATGTAAATAATGCCTTCTTAAATGGTGATCTTACCGAAGAAGTGTACCCATATCTTCCTCCGAGTATAGAGAAGTACTTAAATACTACAATGGTGTGCAAACTAAAGAAGGCATTGTATGGGTTAAAGCAATCTCCAAGAGCTTGGTTTGGTAGAATTACAAAATCTATAAAGAATTTTGACTATAAACAAAGAAATTCTAATGACACTTTTTTTAAAGTACCAAATTGTAGAGTTACTACCTTGATTATCTATGTTGATGATATGGTGGTGATAGGTGATCAAGGTGAAATAGAAAGCTTACAATGATCCTTGGCCTCGAAATTTGAAATGAAGTAATTTGGAGACTTGAAGTACTTTCTTGGGATTTAGGTAGCCCGATCAAATAATGGTGTTTTCTTAACTCAAAAGGAAATATATTCTTGACTTGTTAACTAAAACATATATGCTTGGATGTAAGCCTATTAATACTCCTATTGAACAAAATCATTGACACACCCTACTCCTAATAAAAGTTTGACGTGCATCGATGATAGATACTAACTAAAACTTGGACCTACCATCAAGGCTACTACAATATGCAACTTCTATAAAAAAATTTAAATAAAATTTCGACATTACCTCCCCTGTAATTTGGACTAGCCAATCTATAACCAACTAAATATACAACTCCCAACAACAATATAATACTAGTGCTAATTCATGATTCCCTTCAATAACCACAAAAGTACAACACGATATAGAGATGAGCCGAATTCTCCAACAGTTACTATGAAAATAACATAAACTGTACATATGGATGCAAAATAAGTAGTGAACCCATCTAACTATCTACAAGTGATGTGGAATGACATTCAAAAATGAACATGTTTCCCTACATGCTCTAGGAGATGAGTCATACTAGCTAACTTTGTCGGTGGCTCTGACTCCAAAATCAAAGCTCAACTCCACAAGATACCTAGAAACTCAACTGCTATCTGATAAGGAAATTGTGAAAAAATATATGAGTTGGTAGCTCAGTGAGTGGAAAAGTTCAAAGATAATTATACATTTTTATTTATATGTTTTTATCAAAAATCAAGTTTACATCATTTAATAGTCCACAGTATAACAACATATAATAGTAATAATAATAATAATAATAATAATAAT
>CAIGRB010116514.1:10831-41451 GCA_903798255.1 Fraxinus quadrangulata
CCCCCCCCTTTCTCCGCCCATCAATGATCTGATCGATTTCATACATTTTTGGTTCGTAGTTAGAAAGGAATAAAATGATGGAACAACCAGAAGGTCCAATGAATAAATAAAGTGCATATATTTCCCAGGAACCTCCTCACTGTCTCTTTAGGTATTAAAATCTGATAGTGTGGTTCCAATGTTGTTGCATGTATTTCAATCTACAGAGATAGGATTGCCAGAAGAAGTGGAAGCCTTGAAGAATTGATAATGTTCAGTTCCAGGTAACGAATTACTGAAATGATTGAGGGATAAATCTGCTGATGTTAGGTTCTTGATTAAGGCTTTGGCTTAAGAGCTTCTGAGAACGGTAGTTTGATGAGTTTCTGCAATTTGAACTGGGATTTAGGCAGTGAGTTGGTTTTGGCTCAAATCCAAGTGAGTGAAAGACAATTTCCAATCTCAGGAGGGATTCTGTTATTCGTACTGAAGTCTAACTCCAAAGATTTCTTTTAATTTCCCTATTCCAGAAGGAATATTGCCTGTGCCACTTAACAACATTAACTTCAAGAGTGAGAAATTTTCAGCAGTAGTAATAGTATCAGACAAACAATTGGATTAAGTCGTTCGGACCTTTGAGTTCTGCAGACACCATATTTTTCCCTTCTGCAAGTTGTCCCATAAGGCAATTTCTGTAAAGGTCTACCTATAAACAGCTCAAACAAAGAGATAAACCCTTTGGTATTGATCCAGTCGAATAGTTTTGCTCTAAGTATATGTCTATCAAGGTTTTTGTAATGACCCAGGCTAACTTTGGTAGAAGGGTGTTGGGGCCGAAGGAGGAAGCTAGATTTTTATTGACGTAAAAGGAAACTTATAATAAGGTCCCATAGAAGTGCGATGGTGAGTGTTTGAAAGTAAAAATTTTCTGTTGGATATGTAAGTATTACTGAAATGCATTATGGAGCAGTCACGAGTGTAAGTTGTAGGGGCAGTAGTAGTAGAGAATTCTCTATTACTGTAGGCTTTTATCAAGGTTGTGCCTCGGTCCTTTATCTTTTTAACTTTAGTCATGGATATTTTTATGAGAGAGATTCAAGATGAGATCCTTTTGCGTATATTATTATTCGCTAATGCTTTAGTTTTAGTTGATGAGACCAAAACCAGGATAAAATTTAAAGATGGGATTTTTGTGGAATATTTGAAATTTGAATGTTTTGTTTTAACTAGAACTAAGATGGAAAATATAGAATGCCCTTTTAGTCCTAGTAGGAATAAGGATGAAATGAAGCCATTATAGACGATCATGTTGTACCAAAGAGTGACTTTTTAGCTATTTAGGTTCCAATGCAAATAAAAGGGTCTTGATAAAAGATGTAATGCATATAACTGGACTGTGTTGCATGGAATGAAGATTTGCATTTGGGGCCATATTATGTTGACAATAAAGATAGTTTTCCGGGTCGTTTCACATCTCAAACAAACATTTAAATGATGGAGATCCGTAATGATATTATATTGGAGACTTGCCAAGTTTGAATACTTTAGGAAGAGAAAATAGGACTTAGTTCGAAAGATTTTCTTAGTATTTTCCTACTTAAATTAGGCTAGTTAAAAGCCTTGTAAATATAGGGGGTTAATTTGTTTTAGAACTAACTTTGACTATTGAATAATGTACAATATCTCNTGCGTTCATCTTTCTTCTCTTCACATCCCCTTTCCCGCTCTTACTTCTTCTCCCTTTCTCCATTTCCTTTCATCTTATGTAGTTTTAGCGTCTGTTTTGTGTGTACTGCGTCAGGATTTCTCCAATAGTTTTCTCAAGAATTATCAATGACATGAACTTTGATTAATGAAATTTCAACAGAAAATGTCGCAAGCTAGGAAAACAATCTGCTATAATTGTTAGTCACAAATAATACAGACTTATTTCATATTCTTATATAGAAACTTTGAAATCTTTATTTATTCTGTTAACAATGAAAGGCTAACTCCTGCTGTAATTGCAGGAGTTGTATCATGAGCTGCATGCTTTGGACAGATTTGAACAAGATTATCTGGCGAAGGTAGAGGAAGTAGAATCTTTACAGCTTCCTCGAAAAGGTTAGACAAACTGGTTTTGCTTTGAATAAGGCGTTCTTCAAATTTTTAATTCTGTGATTTGATTTGATCGGTGGTGGCCATGGGGTAGATGAAGGTATGTGCTTTTCTTTTTGAAGGTGAACTCTTAGACATTGGAATATATTCAAGTATAATTGGCTGTATGAAGGTTTTGGTACCCATTTATATGCAAATAATTATTGGAAGTATTGTGTTTCATGCTACAAATTTATAGATGAAAAATGAATAGTTATAACTGAAGAGTGATGCAACTCTAACAGGACAAATCTCACTTTTCTAGTACTGTAAGGATATTTTCTTAATTGACAGGTAACATATTTCTTTTTCTTTCTTGTAATTGTAGGAGAGAGTCTCTTCATGTTACAAAGTGAGCTAAAACATCAAAGAAAACTCGTGCGGAGTTTGAAAAAGAAATCTCTTTGGTCTAAACATTTGGAGGAGGTACTTGATTATTTCACTTGCTTTCATCATAATTGTTCATATTATTTTGAATGTCAGAGATCATCTTTTGAGCATTGCATGTGATATTTTCTTCTATATTTCTAGTAGAAGCGATATATTTTACATCATGATCCTACCTTTACATTCCCAACTTTGACATGGCTACCTTTTCTGATGTGGATGACAAGATCATATTATTATCTTTCTTTTGAGTTTTATGGCAAATATTTGTCTTCTAAAGATGATTGCTATTGAAATTATATAAATTTTCTTGACTTGCCTATCAGTATTTTATACAGTGATATGAACCATCTTACATTGATTTGGTTTGATATTTTAACATGTGTAGGTTGTGGAGATGCTTGTTGATATCGTTAGTTTCATTCATCAAGATATTTTAGAATCATTTGGAGATAATGGTATGAATTCATGTACAATATACTTTCTCTTCTCATTAGGTTTCTTTTCTCTTATATACAGGATAGAGATAGTTGCTGCTTTAGTAATAGCTTCTGTTTATGCCTTGGCTGTGGATGCATGACATATGTGACAGAAACATTGTATATCAGTTTAATGCATATCTTTTCTTTTATTCTCTGCATATTTAATATACAATCGGTTTTCATGAGCTCCAAAACTATAATAGTTGTAGTCTTATTACATTACTGCTGCATTTAAGACTTCCAAGACTTGCTTTTCCTGTAAGTTCCACGATGTTCTACCTCATTCTTCGACTCGTCAAAGCTAATACAACATTTCTTGCCTGTGAATTTTCCTCTGGTAAAGCTTGCCATTTTGTAATAGATAATGGATTAGCATTAATTCCCGTGTGACATCTGATAATTAAGGTTATTGTGGAGAAGTCTTCCCTAGTTCCCTTATCCTCCCCTATGTGAGATGGGTTCCGGGACTTGAATCCTTCTTATTTTGTTAAAAGGGGGACACTTCAAGTTTCAGTGGTTGAAGATATATAATATTTTTAAAGCTATGTCCTTCTATCCCACAAGAATGAGTTTCATTGGCCACAGATTTACTCCAAAGTTGCTACTCAAAATTTTTATACGAGCATGCATTTTGTTTTGAAGACTTTGTCTACTGGATTAGGAACAATCCATGGTTCTCGGTTGTTTAGATGAACATACTGTTCTCATCCATCCTTTATTTTAATATCTTGTAAATTTGCACCGTTTGTCCAACCTATTGCTTGAGTAGCAAGTTGCTCCCTAACCTATAAAGAGAAGCAAGTTAGTTCTGGACCTGTCATCACAGTTATGCAATCAATCACTAAAGATGGAAACCATCTAGTTCATGTGGCCCTCTTGAAAACAAGTTTCTGGTCACTAGCCCAAGTTGGAAAACAAAACCTAGCTTCATAAAGTTGGACATGTGAGGCAAATGACAATGTAACAGAGTTTTCGGTGGTTTTCGTGGTTGTGGACTGATTATGCAACTGAATGAGAGGTTGAGCAACTTGCTCTTGTTTAAAGGTTGGGTCCAAGTTATTACGGGGCAATATCAAATAGTTGGCGATAAGTCTGTTTTAGATTTATATTCTCACACTTTCGGTTTTATCCACTATTTGGCCAGGGTTGACATCTTCCGGCAAGGTGTCTACTAACAAACCAGAAAGGCTAGGTGTTGCTGGTCTTTCTTTACATTATGCTAACATAATTACTCAAATTGATAACATTGTAAGTCTAGTACTTCATTTCTTTGGTAGTATGATGCTCGTTTGGTGTATTTACCCAACTAAAGTTTATCTTTATGAAATTCACTTTTAGGCATCACGCCCCACCTCTCTTCCTTCTAATATGAGAGATACATTGTATAATGGGTTGCCACCAACTGTTAAGAATGCTCTTCGCTCCCGATTACAAACCATTGACACCGAGGAAGAGGTATGTTCTTTCTTTCCCCTTCTCAATACGAGATATATTCTTCAAGCTAGTTCTTCGCAGCATCTTTCTTTCTTTTTTGGTGGGCCCATAGATGGTTTTAATTGGACTAAATGTCTTGTCTTAGTCAATCCCATATGTATTTTCGTTCTGAGTGGGGCTGGTTATGGTAGGAGGGCTCTGTGATTTTATATTTCTGTTAGGTTTGTCGCGTTCATCCATGCAATCTTTACAACTGTTAAGCTAAGCTTAAAGTTTACATGCAAGGAAATAAGCACATTTCAAAATAAGTAAATCTTTCATCGATCAAAATTAAAACGAGTTACTTTTTTTGATAGTAAGATAAGAATTACTTTTCAAAATAAGTAAATTTCTTTTTACCCAACTAAAAGTAAGAAAAAAGTAGCTTATCTATTGTGTTTGGAAACTAAAAGTTACCTTTTGCTCATTTTTCAGCTAGCCAAACACATATTATTTTCTCTATTTTATCGATATGTGGGGAGTAGATGTATTTTATTATTATTATTATTGCACCCCTGGAATTGATAATTCGAAGTTTTCTGCTTTCTTTCATACTTGAAGCATTGCATCCTTGTGGTAAAAATGCTTATCCCTTGTCCTTTGTGCATGTTCTCCAAACTTAGCTTCTTTAGATTGTGCCTTTTGCAGCTCACAGTTCCTCAAATCAAAGCCGAGATGGAGAAAACTCTCCAGTGGCTAGTTCCATTAGCATTGGATACTACCAAGTACGTAATTTTATATTTGTTAAAAACATATGGCGTCTTGCTTTAAAAACCATACCACCAGCAATTTCTATCCTTTTTGTAATTTTTTGGTGTACCTTTGTTTATCATATCATTTTCATCATAACTATATATATTACTAACACCACCATCTTTCCTGTGTTGCCCACTGGAAACAGAGCACATCAAGGATTTGGATGGGTTGGAGAGTGGGCAAATTCTGGGTTAGTCGAGCTCTCATTTTGTATGTTATCTGCACAAAATATCAGAGTGAGAACTCAATTTTATATGCTCTTAATGGCAGAAACGACTTTGGCAAGAAAACAGGCCCGCCGAATAACCTGATTCGATTGCAGACACTCTACCATGCTGAAAAGCAGAAGGCCGACTCCTACATCCTCGAGCTAGTGGCATGGCTTCATCGTCTTGTTAGCCTCGTAACTTACAGAGATAATGGACTCAAGGCTCAACCAGTACAATCTCCAACTCTCAGAGGATCAAATGCATTGTCATCAAACAACAATGCTGGAATTCATAAAGTCCAGCTCTCTCCGGATGATAAAAATTTGTTGGATAAGGTCACGAAAAGGAAGAACTTGGCCCCCGGACTAAGCAAAAGCCAGGAATTCACGACAGTGCAGAAGAGGAAAAATAAGGTATGGGCACTGAGTAGGAGCACTGGGAGCTCTCCCCGTAGAGGACTGGAAAACCTGAAAGGTAACGTTTTGGATGTATTAGACGGGTTAGATTCTACTTTTTTTGGCTCCTAGATGAGATATCAGATGAAGTGATCATTCTTTTATTTCATGTTGATTACATATATATATCGCCCTATCGTTGGAGTTGTATTGTATCGCGATACTTAATATATTACAATATTATACCCTCGACCAAGAATGGGAAAGTTCTCAACATTCGAGTAGTGAATTGTTGATCTCAAAATCCGGTGGATCGAGTGGTAAACAAAATCCTCAGCCACCTCCATCCACTCAGTCATGACCTGTACACTAGAACACATCGTTAGGAAGCAAATGTCACCGATCGAGAAAATGGTCCTACAATTGTTTGTACTCTAATGGTCAAATCAATGGTCGGACAATAGAGAATGGGTGCAAGAAATGCGAGAGGGAGATTTGACAGGGGTTAGAATGTTACGTTATGTGTGAAATGAATTTACATATATATGGAGAAATTGAAATGACCAAGTGGGCCTAATGGATCGAGCCTCAAGTCCAAGACAAGGTTGCTTGATTAAATATGCTTAATTTAATTAAGTAATCGATGTCGAGTCGGCATATGTGGAACTCTTTTCGTCATGTGTAGGTTATGTAATTTATAGATATAACAATAGTTTTTCAAGTCTGAATTGTACATTTATGTCAGGGTCAGATTTTGAAATGTTAGTTGTCGAGTTTTTATAAATTGCCTTGAAAATATACGAGTAATATCATCTTTTTACGCGAGATATTTCGTACCACATTGGCAAGTAACCTTGGTGGATCAAAAGAATGATTATCAAAAACGAAGTACATGCATAGTTGGTCTATCTATCATTTTCAGAAACCCCACAACAAGAATGGGCTCCAAATTGTTGTACAATGAACACAAATTCAAGGTTAGCTTACACTTTTAAAATTCATTTTATCCTTATCCTTATCCTTTACGTTCCCTCCTCCTCGATTACCCAAAAGGCAACCCCCTTCGTATACTCAGTTGTTTTATATGCAAATTATAATCTACAAATTTGTTTATCAACAGATGAAGTGACGAAATTTGACCGAATCAAAATTTCACTAGCCAAACGTTTTTTTTCTTTTTTTTCCATAAGCACAACCATTTTAAGTGATGAATATATTTTGACAGTTTTAATTAATTTTATCACACATTGTCGATATATAAACTAATTTTTAAGTGGTGACATACAGTAAGTATTTTCCTTGTAGGCTATATTATTTTGAGTAAAAAATACTTTGAAAATAATTAAAATGCTTTATAGTTTAGCTAAATTTTTGGGATAAAAATGTTTTGAGTTTAAAAAAAAAAAAACAACATATTTAATTATGTAATAAACAATTGGTAATTTATTTTACCCTTTTTCATAATTAATATTTTTTTTTTTTACGGAACGAGTTTTCAAGTTAAATTTGAAGAGGAATAATTCGAGTAGCCTTATATACATCATGGAAAGAAAACTAATAAAAAATAAATTAAGAACGAGAGAGAAAATAAAATAAAAATTGATGGAAGGTAGAAAAAATCCGGAATTCAATCTAATGCGTCAATATTTCCAACAAAATGGACTAAATGGAGCTGGCACGACCTTACCAAATCATCTCTTGCCCGATATAGCCCCATCGAGTAGTTGAAAATTTTAACGAACAACTTGGTACATTTGTTATGCGGAATAGTTAGAAGAAAAAAAAATCATAAATCAGTTGAAAAAGAGGAGATACAAAAGGTCATACGAATATGGGCACAACTTTCAATTTGGGTGTTGAATTTACGCGAGTACACGTCGGAAGTGTTTTTCAGTTCTCAATCGTCCAACTTTCGAGGGTCAAATTCCGCTGTTTAGGTGTCCATTTTAGTTTAGGAATATTTTCGTCGTTTTAGAAGTTTTTAGTTCTATTCGAATTGGTCTACCGAATTAGGATTTTACTTTGACGTTTTAAATATGTGTCAAGGGTTTAAAAACCCTATAATCGTTTTTCGAATGATAATATTTCAGTTTTCTGTTATGAGATGAATTTCAATATTTTTCAATCATGTTCGAGCGAAATTCGAGAAACATTCATTCCTAAGTGAATCACGTTTACGTCTTGGTCTATTTTTGACACCACCCGTCATTTATGCAGAAAAATCGACATCCAAAATATTAATGACTCAGCAATCTTGTGTTTATCCATTTCACCCCACTACGATCTAACTCAATCACCACTCATTCATAAGAAGCAAAACCTTATAAATTCAACTCAAAAATATAGTTTATTTAATCCATATGCACACTCGTAATTGTTCTATTCTATCATGGCTTCTTCATCATTCTCTCTAACAAATCAAATACTTGGTCCCAAATTCTCTCCTCCATCTCCGCCGCGCCATGTCGGTTTCCGCTGCCAACTTCCCATCTCTGCCACTTCCGCCACCGCAAGTAGTAGCAGCAATGTCTCACAAACGGCGTCGTTGTACGAACTTCTGGGAATTCAAATGGGCGCTTCAGATCAAGAAATTAAGACTGCGTATAGAAGATTGGCCAGAATCTTGCATCCCGACGTTGCATCGCAAGTCGGAGACGAGGACACGTCAGCATCCGACCAGTTTATAAGAGTGCATGCCGCTTATGCCACTCTATCTGATCCTCAGAAACGTGCGAATTATGACCTAGCACTCTCCCGGCGGAGTATGGGATATCGGGCGCCGTCTGCCAGTGGGTTTACTGGGTATACTGCCCGGAACCGGAATTGGGAAACTGACCAGTGCTGGTAGCTCAATGAAACTTTTTGGCTCAGATCTGTTTTGGAGTATGGAATATGGGGTTAAGAATTTTTGCTCGGCCCAATTCAATTAAAAAGTCCAACCAAGTCTTAACATTTCTATAAAGACGGTAAATATCTAAGTAAAAGATGTAGTAATGTGTCAAGTAGATTATGTGGTTCTAAAAATTCTATTTAGAATATTCTAGGAAAATATCTAGTCCAAATATGTGATCTAGAAGCCTCATGAAAATATGTGGACCAGAAGTATCTAGGAAATTGTGTAGTATAGAAGTTTCATGTAAACCCTATATAAAGGGATAGAATCCCTTGATTTTGTAATAAGTCAAGTGTGTAAGTTTTGTATTTACTTCTTCCTACTAATATTGTCCTTTATATCAAACCTTAGCCAAACCAAGTTAATAAACCTCTTTTTCCTCAACAAATTGGTACCAGAGCCCTAAGGTCTTCTTGAAAAATGGCAAGTGGGGTGATTCCTTTTCAAGTCCCTCAATTCAACAATGATAACTATGACAATTGGAGTATAAGGATGAAGACATTGCTCAGGTCGCAAGATGCATGAGAAATTGTAGAGAAAGGCTACACGGAGCCACATGTTGAGGTCACTCTATCCCAAGCACAAAGCGATAGTTTGAAGGATGTAAGGAAGAAAGACAACAAGGCGTTCACCCTTATCTATCAAGCCTTAGATGAAGGCATGTTCGAGAAAGTAGCTGTGCTACTACGAGTAAGGAAGCATGGAAGATATTGCAAAACTCCGATAAAGGAGTTGAGAAGGTGAAAAATGTTTCCAAACACTTCGAGGTGAGTTTGAAGCTTTACAAGAGTATTGGCCATTGTGAACCACTCCAAACACATCGAGACGAGTTTGAAGCTTTACATATGTATGAATCAGAATCAAGCTCTGTTTACTTTTCAAGAGTATTGGCCATTGTGAACCAATTAAAGAGGAATGGAGAAAAGTTGAGTGTCACTTGAGTAATTGAGAAGATACTTAAGTCTTTAGATTCTAAATTTGACTACATAGTTGTAGCCATTGAGGAATCTAAAGATATATATAGTATGAGTATCGATCAACTCATGTGATCTTTACAAGCCCATGAGGAAAGACTAAAGAAGAAGGTGAAAGAAGAGCCATCAGGGCAACCTCTTCAAACAAAGCTCACCTTGAACAAAGTTGAAGGAAGGTTCAGTAATAGGAGAAGCCGAAGAGAAAGAGGACATGGTCAAAATTTTAGCAGAAATCTTTAGTTTGTTTCACTTTTATTAGACTCGTTCAATTTATTTTTTGAAATATGGGACAAATTTATTTGGTCATGTAATTTCGTACGATGACTTGATAAATCTTAACTAGTTTTGAGTACTTTTGTGTTTACGTTGTTAATTTTCTGTTTGACTTTTTTTTTCACCCAATTTATATGTTTGCAGCAGTAAAATGGGGTACACAATTTTAATGCTTGTGTGTATTGTAGAAAAACATTGTCCCAAAATTTTAAATGTATGAACGGTTCCCACGCTGGTATAATATATGTGATGTATCATAATGATATTTAAAATGGAAGAATCTTGAATCTTGAGCATTATAGAAGAGAGAGAATATATTCAAAAAGTTGATGTTGATATTGATTACTGCAAATGTACACAATGTATATTATTGCATGTCACTTTAAATTTCTAAATGAAAATTTTGATAATGATTCGGATTTAATAGTTAGAAATCAGGAGGTTTGAAAATGGACTACGACAGGAGATTGGCATGATCATTACGTCTCATCGTTTTATTTCATATCGTGAAATGTTGGAGAGGGCTCATGCTATTTCATATCAGAGGACATTTCAATAGTATGCCCAACAAGGCACGGAGTTGTTTGGAAAAAGAAAGTGGAACGATCAGATTAAGGACCGACATAATTGGCAGAATAAAAGACCCAACACTGGGATTCATATCGGTGGGACGAGTGGGAGTGTTTTCCCTTATCCTAAATGTAATAAACTCCACAGAGGTGAATGCTTATTTGGAAAGAACATGTGCTTCCGATGTGGTAAGTCGGGACATATTGCTCTTAACTGTACAGAGCTTCCAAAGAAGAAGGATGATGATTAGGACAAGAACAAAAAAGGAAAGACTCGAGTCTTTACACTGAATCAGCATGAGGCGGATCAGAATTCGAATGTGATAATAGGTATTTTGTTATCATTTTTCGTACCTGCTTATGTTCTTTTTAACTAATACCACACATTGTATTATCTCAGCCCATGGTCGCTACGTCTAACACTATGAATTCGAAAATAGGGCTTCTGTTATTATTTAATGTACCTACTTACGTACTTTTTGACTCTGGGGCTACAAACTCTTTTATCTGTACATCCTTTGTAGCTAGGTCAAACTTTACATGTGTGGAAACGCATAATGAATTAGAGGTTAGCATCCCTTCAGGAAAAAACTCTTTGTACAAATCAGATAACTAAGGCTATGAAATTAGAGATTGACGGGAATATATTACGGGCGGACTTATAGCTTTTGGAGATGAAAGATTTCGATGTTATCTTAGGCATGGATTGGTTGGGACTAAATCATGCGACCATTTGATGTCACGAGAAAGAAGTATTGTTTCACAAACCAGGAGATGAAGAGTTTCGTTTCTTTGGAGCAAAGTTCAAGTCTCTACCTCGACTTGTATCTGCTATACAAACGGAGAAGATGTTGAGAAAGGAGTTATGTCAAGGATTCCTAGTTAATATCATCGGTTCCCAACATACATAAATGGCTATTAATGATATTAACATCGTGCCAGACTTTGTAGAAGTATTCCTAGAAGATCTATCAGGTATTCTACAAGTAGAATTTACAATTGATTTGGTTCCTGGAGCAGTACTAGTATCTAAGGCCCTGTACCGAATGGCATCGAAAGCCTGTACCGAATGGCATCGAAAGAACTTCAAAAATTTAAGTTGCAATTGGTGGAGTTGCTGGAGAAAGGTTTCATTCGACCTAGTGTATCTTCTTGGGGTGCTCTTATACTTTTTGTAAAGAAGAAGGATGAGAGTATGAGGATGTGCATTGACTACCGAAAATTGAACCATCATACTATACAAAATAGAAACCCCTTGCCAAGAATAGAAGATTTATTCGACCAGTTAAATGGTGCAACGGTGTTTTCAAAGATTAACTTGAGGTCGGGGTATCATCAACTGGGGATCAGGGCAAACGATATATCGAAAACGACTTTCAGGACTCGTTATGGACATTATGAATTCACTGTCATGCCTTTTGGTTTGACCAATGCTCCAGCTATATTTATGAATCTCATGAATTGAGTGTTCCATCAGTACTTAGACCAGTTCGTTATAATATTTATTGACAACATACTTGTGTACTGAAAGGATACAAAACAGCATGAGGAACAACTCCAGGCAGTACTCGAAACTTTGAGGAATGAGAAATTATATGCCAAATTCAAGAAGTTCGAATTTTGGCTTTATCGTGTAGATTCTCTAGGTCACATGGTTACCGTCCAAGGAATCAAAGTAGACCCTGCTAAGGTTGAAACAGTAACAAATTGGCCTAGACCGACCAGTGTCGGTGATGTTTATAGTTTCTTGGGATTGGTTGGCTATTATAGAAGATTTATTGAGGGCTTCTCAAAAATAGCAGGGCCGGTGACTCAGTTGACAAGAAATCGTGGGAAATTTTAGTGGACGGAAAGATGTGAAAGATGTTTTCAAGAACTAAAGCAGAGATTAACTTCAGCTCTAGTATTGACAAAACTCGATGGCTCTAATGGATTTGTGATTTACACCGACGCTTCTAAGCAGGGTTTAGGCTGTATTTTGATGCAACACGGAAAAGTAACTGCTTATGCCTCGAGACAGTTGAAGCAGTATGAACAGAACTATCCAACGCACGATATGGAACTTGTAGCGGTAGTTCACGCCTTAAAGATATGGCGTCATTATCTTCATGGTAGGAAGTGTGAAATCTATATAGACAGCAAGAGCCTCAAATATTTCTTCATATAGAAGGAACTAAATATGAGACAGAGAAGATGGTTGAAACTAGCGAAAGATTATAATTGTACAATTCATTACCATTCGGATAAGGCCAACGTAGTCGCAGATGCCGTAAGCAGGAAGATGAGATCCCAGTTAGCTGTTTTATCCACTGTGCAGGAACATTTCATAAAAGACCTTGAGAAAATGAGATTGGAAGTCATCACACCATCGACTCAGACTACAACGAGAATAAGAACGTTCATGATTCAACCTACACTTCGGGATCGAATCAAGGAAGCACGGGATAAAGATCCATTTCTACAGAGGATAAAGATTGAGGTTGGTTCAGGCAAACGTATAGGGTTTGAAATATCTGCAGATAATGTACTGACTTTTAAAGGAAGATTGTGTGTACCTAATGATGAAAGTATAAGAAACGAGATATTAGAAAAGGCTCAATCTACCCTATATACTGCATATCCAGGTGGTACGAAAATGTATCGAGATCTTCGAGATACATTTTG
This sequence comes from Fraxinus quadrangulata, assembly GCA_903798255.1. Taxonomy (NCBI): domain Eukaryota; kingdom Viridiplantae; phylum Streptophyta; class Magnoliopsida; order Lamiales; family Oleaceae; genus Fraxinus; species Fraxinus quadrangulata. Next base: position 24,022 of record CAIGRB010116514.1, read on the forward strand.
GTGGAGAAACATGAAATGAGGAATTGGTCTATTTGTGGAGAAATGTATTGTCTATCGCAGGTCAAGGCATAATATCAAAGGCCATCATGACTATTGAAATCGTTGGATATTCCAGAATGGAAATGGGAACACATAGCAATGGACTTTGTGGTAGGCCTTCTGAGGTCAACAAGAGTCATAATGCTATTTGGATAGTAGTTGATCGTCTGACGAAGGCAACCCATTTTCTGCTAATTAAAGTAAATTTTAACATGAAACAGTTCGCACAATTACATATTAGAGAGATAGTCAGATTGCATGGAGTTCTCGTCACCATTGTTTTAGATAGAGACCCGTGATTCATATCAAAATTTTGGAAAAGTTTGCAGGCAGCCATGGGGACGAAACTGAAATTTAGTACTGCTTATCATCCTCAGACTGATGGACAGTCAGAAAGAACCATTCAAACTCTTGAAGATATGTTGAGGGCATGTGTTTTGGATCATAGCGGTAATTGGGAGTCACACCTGCCGTTATTGGAGTTTGCTTACAACAATAGTTTCCAAGCTACTATAGGTATGACCTCATATGAAGCTCTTTACAGTAGGAAGTGCATGTCTCCTATACATTGGGATGAGGTCAGAGAGAACATAATTTTGGGTCCTGAAATCATTGAACGAACAGTTGAGGCAGTTGACAAGATTAGAGACAAAATAAGGATAGCACAGGACCAACAGAAAAGTTATGCCGATGGTAGAAGAAAGGATTTGAAATTTGGTGTGGGCGACAAAGTTTTTCTTAAAGTAGCCCCCATGAAGGGTGTATTGAGATTCAGTAAGAAGGGAAAGTTGAGACCGCGATTTATTGGACCTTTTGAAATTCTGGAAAGGATTGGTGCTGTAGCTTACCGACTTGCCTTACCACCTGAACTTGTAGTAGTGCGTAATGTGTGCCATGTATCAATGCTCAGAAAATATGTCCATGATCCCAATCATATGGTAATTTATTAGACATTGGATATACAAAAAGACTTATCACATGAAAAAATTCCTACAATGATTTTAGATAGAAAAGTGCATCAACTCAGAAATAAAGAAGTTCTCTTAGTCAAAGTCCAATGGCAAAATCATGGACTTGATGGGGCAACTTGAGAGAAAGAAGAAGAGCTTAAAATCAAGTACCCAAAACTCTTCGAATAGCCAGGTAAATTTTCGAGGACAAAAATATTTTGAAAAGGGGAGATTGTAATGTCCCAAAAATTTTCATAAAATGGAATTTAATTTTTTATGCTATATTTTAATATTTTGAAAGTTAGGGACTAAAATGAATAGCAAATTAAATTTTTATTTGGGTCATATATTTAGATTTTGACCGAATATGATAAGTATATGAATATTAGGCTAGTTTGATGGATCGTAATTAATCATGCATTTTCGGCTCGAGGAAATTTGATTTGGATTAACAGAGCCCAAGTTATCGAAATCGAAGGAATTAGCCTTAAATTATATTCTATATTTAATGAATTTAAATGTTATGAGGTTACACACGTGTGGAGTCATCAACTTGTTGTATATTATATTAGTTTCTATATTATTAGTTTTTGTATTCTGTTTGTAGATAAAGTGTGCCGCCACGTGTAAAAAAAAAGAGAGAGAGAGAAAGAATGGATTGTAAAGTGTGGTTAGTTGGCATGACTTGGTCAAAGATTATCTTTTAAAGACTCTAACCACTTCCACATGTTTTCCCACTCCCACACGTTTTTCCACTGTGCATCAACTCCTTAGGATTTAGGTTATTATTCACCTATGTATCTATATGCATGACATGATAGAAGAAACACAACAAAATATTATTGCATACCGCACAAGCAGAGGAAGAAAAACGTGATTTTGGGATTTTCATTTTTGAAAGATTTATTTAACAAGGTAGGAAAAGAGGTGCAGTGGATTTATCCCGTTTAAATCTTTTTTTGTTCATGTTGATGAATTTTATACTTATGAAAATTAAAAATATGATATGATATGATTATATGGCCATTCCGGTACAAAAGATGTGCTATGATATGAGCTCTGACCGGTTTCTAAAGATATGATGATGATATGATCTTTCTGACACATGTTCTAAAATTTTTATTCGGGATTGCACCATATTTTAATGTCATCCTGAGTATTCTCATATACTCACCATTTTCCCTATTCCTCACAGGTTAGAATGGGTCGTTGGTTGACGGATGATGAGGTGCAGTCGTAGTGCCAGGATTTATGGGACACAGTAAAATAAATCAGTGTAACATGCCTTAAATTCCAAATTTTAGTAGAAATCTTTAGTTTGTTTTAATTTTATTAGACTCGTTCAATTTATTTTTTGAAATATGGGACAAATTTGTTTGTTCATATAATTTCGTACAATGACTTGATAAATCTTAACTAGTTTTGAGTACTTTTGTGTTTACGTTGTTAATTTTCTGTTTAACTTCCTTATTTTCACCCAATTTATATGTTTGCAACAGTAAAATGGGGTACACAATTTTAATGCATGTGTGTACTGTAGAAAGACTTTGTCCCAAAATTTTAAATGCATGAACAGTTCCCATGCTGGTATAATATATGTGATGTATTATAATGATATTTAAAATTGAAGAATCTTGAATCTTGAGGCATTATAGAAGAGAGAATATATTCAAAAAGTTGATGTTTATATTGATTACTGCAAATGTAAACAATATAAATTATTGCATGTCACTTTAAATTTCTAAATGAAAATTTTGATAGAGATTCGGATTTAATAGTTAGAAATCGGGTCGTTACAATCTTGGCTTTGACACTTGAGATTTGGGCACCTTAATTTTGGGGGCTTAAAGTTGTTAAGAAGAAGATGGTGAAAGGTTTGTCTCCAATAAATCATGCGGATCAATTATGTGAAGTATGCTTACTTGGGAAGCATTCAAGGAAAAGTTTTCCAAAATAAGCATCTATAAGAGCTAAGAAGCCACTATAACTTGTACATGCGGATGTTTGTGGACCAATTAATCCAAGCTCTCTCGGTAAGAACAATTACTTTGTTCTTTTCATTGATGATTTTAGTAGAAAGACTTGAGTCCATTTTCTCAAACAAAAATCGGAAGTTTTTAAAACTTTCTAGAAGTTTAAAGCTCTTGTTTAAAAGAAAAGTGGCTATAGTATAAAAGCCATGAGATTGAATAGAGGAGGAAAATTTACCTCCAAAGTGAAAGAAAGAATATATCCATTCTTAACATGGCCCGCTGCATGCTCAAAAGTAAGAGATTGCCCAAAGAACTTTTGGCCAAAGCCGTTAATTGCGCTGTATACCTGTCTAATCGATCATCTTCTAGAAGTGTGAGGAATAAGACACCACAAGAAGCATGGAGTGGAAGGAAACTCGATATCTCTCACCTGCGAATATTTGGAAGCATTGCATATGCTCATGTGCCAGATCAAAAGCGGTCCAAGCTAGATGAAAAGAGTGAAAGGTATATCTTTATTGGCTATGACTCTCGCTCTAAAGGCTACAAGCTGTATAATCTAAGTAAGGAGAAGATTATCATAAGTAGAGATGTCAAGTTCGTTGAAGAAGGAGCTTGGGATTGGGGTGTCCAAGAAGAAGACTACGACTCTTGCCATTCTTTGAGGAAGAAGAATAAGAGAATGAAGAGCAACAAGAGCCTACTAGTCCACCTCTATCACCTGCTCAAGGAAATGCTTCACCAGCATCTTTACAAGGAGAAAGCTCAAGCGAACGGACACCACAAATGAGGAGCCTTCAAGAGCTATATGAGGTAACAGAGAATCAAAATGATCTCACACTTTTTTGTTGATTGTGAGCCAATAGGATATGAAGAAGCAACGCAAAATAAAAGATGGAGAGATACCATGGATGAAGAGATTAAGGCTATTGAGAAGAATGATACATGGGAGCCGACGACTCTTCCTAAAGGAAAAAGAGCAATCGGAGTCAAGTGGGTATACAAGACAAAGGAAAATGCTAAAGGAGAAGAGGAGAGATACAAAGCAAGATTGGTTACCGAAGGCTACAACCAATGGTCGGGCATCAATTATGAAGGTATTTGCTCCTGTTGCTCGCTTAGAAATCATAAGATTAATTATCTCTCTTATCGTGCAAAATAAGTGGAAGATTTTTCAAATGGATGTGAAATCAACTTTTCTAAATGGTAATCTTGAATAAGAAGTTTATGTGGAGCAACCAATGGGATATAAAATAAAATGACATGAAGGTAAAGTCTTAAAACTCAAAAAGGCTTTATATGGGTTGAAACATGCCCCAATTGCATAAAATAGTAGAATTGACAAGTACTTTCTAGAAAATGACTTCACAAAATGCCATCACTAGTATGCCCTTTACACAAAGGTAAATTAAAAAGGGGATATCTTGCTTGTTTGTTTCTTTGTATGTGGATGATCTTATATTCACATGAAATAATCTAAGTATGGTCATTGAGTTTAAGAAGGCCATGGTTCAAGAATTCGAGATGACATATATCGATCTTATGGCCTACTATCTTGGGATTGAGGTAAAGCAAATGAAGGATGACATCTTTATCTCACAAGAAGGGTACGCGAAAGAAGTTCTAAAGAAATTCAACATGGCAGATTGTAAGCCTGTATGCACTCCCATCAAATGCGGAACCAAGTTGTTAAAGTATGATGAACGTGAAAAAGTAGATCCAACACTCTTTAGGAGTCTTGTCAAAGTCTTAGATACTTGACATGCACAAGATTAGATATCCTCTTTGGAGTAGGGATCATTAGTCACTATATGGAGACACCCACCATGACCCATATGAAGACTGCAAAGAAAATTCTTCGCTACATCAGGGGTACGCTTGACTATGGCTTAATCTATTCATCATCTAATGAATTCAAACTTGTTGGATATAGTGACAGTGATTGGGGCGGAGACATTGATGATAGAAAGAGCACTATTGGATATGTGTTCTACTTGGGCGACACGGCATTCACTTGGAGCTTGAAGAGGCAATCGATCGTGGCGCTATCCACCTGTGAAGCTAAATATGTTGCAACTATATCAAGCGTTTGCCATGCAATTTGGCTTAGAAACTTGTTGAAGACATTTGGAGTCTCACAAGATGAACCGACGGAGATCCATATTGACAATAAATCATCACTGGCATTGCCAAAGAATCCAGTATTTCATGATAGAAGCAAGCACATCGATACAAGGTATCACTTCGTAAGAGAAAGCATTGCAAAGAATGATATGCAGTTGAAATATGTAACCTCTCAAGAGTAGATTGTTGACATTCTCACTAAGCCACTCAAGCATGACGTGTTCCGCAAGCTCAGAACTTTACTTGAAGTAGCAAAATCAAGTTTAAAGGGTGATATTGGGAAGTAAACTTGATTTTGGAGTAAGTAATATGAGGTTAAGAATTTTTGCTCATAGGCCCAATTCAATTAAAAAACCCAACAAAATCTAACATTTCTAGAAAGATCCATGTAAATATCTATGTAAAAAGTGTCATCATAAATGTGGTAATGTGTCAAGCAGAAATGTGGTTCTAGAAATTCTATCTAGAATATTCTAGGAAAATATCTAGTCTAAATATGTGGTCTAGAAATCTCATGAAAATATGTGGACTAGTAGTCTCTAGGAAAATGTGTGGTCTAGAAGTTTTATGCAAACCCTATATAAAAGGGTAAAGTCCCTCCATTTTGTAATTAGTCAAGTCGAGTATGTAAGTTTTGAAGTTGAGAAATATAAGTTACTTTTTTATTTACTTACTTCTTCTTATTAGTGTTATCCTTTCTATCAAGTCTTAGCCAAACCAAGTTAGTAAACCTCTTTTTCCTCCAACAAACTTAAAAAATGTATTAAGTATTGATTTATTTTAGATGTATATTGTTTTTTAGCTTAAGGATGACATTTTCCTTATGTGTCAAAATCGGACCAGTGATGTGCGGAAGGGTATTTGGAAATCAAAGATTACAATATATGCCACGTGGAATGATGTCAAAGTTAACGTAAAAAATAATATACATGTAGCATGTTTGGTAAGTATATATGTAAGTTGGAATAAATAAATTGTTCTTGTCAAAGTTAAATGCAACTGCTCGAATGTTTCAATAATCCAACGAGGGATTGGACGAAAGGGAGCCATATGAGGGGGAATGTCCGGTGGCAGACCCAGAATCTTAAGTAAGTTACGGTGGACGTTGATGTCAACGACCGTCGTAGGAAATAAGTGTTACATTTAGGGATGATAACGTGAAAGGTATGAGACAGATTAGTCATTCCCACCTTCACCTCGTCTGGTATTTTTGTTACTTTATCATGTTTCATATCTGGTTCAAGCGGGATGAGGTAGGTCCCCTGCACCATTTATCGCCCCACTTATTATTATTATTATTATTATTATTATTATTATAATTTTTTTTTTGTCTTTAGTTTGTAAATATTATTACTTTTTTTTCGCAATCTGTTAGGACAAAATTATGTCTCTTTAAACATAATGATAAATCTTTTATTTTTGTTTGACAAAAAATTTAAATTTAAAATTAACTTTAAACGGGGCGAATAGAGGGCGGAAACTATGTTTCCCGTACCCGCTTCGAGGTATTGACCCCGCCTGGTTCTCGTCCCGTTTACCCGGTTGGACGAGTAATACCACCCAATTAGGGGGCGTCCAAGGGTATCGAGTTGAACACTTTTTTTCCATTCCTAAATACATCGCACTGTAAAGAAATAATAAATTTTTTACATTGAACATTTTTTTTTATTGCAATCGTGTTCTTTGAACCTCAATTTGAAACAATTGTGCTATTTAACTTTAATTTTGAAGCAATCAAGTGACTTTCAAATGCTAATATTTCCATCTTGGCCATTAAATTAATAACACTAGCTGTCATTGAACTTCCACCTTTGTTGCAATCGAGTCGTTGATCTTTTCACACTAGTTGCGAATGAGTCACTAACTTCAATTTGGAGCAATAAAGCCACTATACTTTAACTAGATCGATTGCTTACTTCACTTGTATCACCATTCTATCTAAGTTCCATGTCAAGTTTTGTTTCGTTCGTCCAATAATATCTCAAATCACTTTATGAATCTCATTTATTACATCCTTCTAAAGAAACCATATTGAGGTATCACTGTTTTGGTTTATTTGTATTCTAGTTGGGTATCTTATGTTCGATTTTTTCTATAATGGTGGATAAAATTGTTTTTTGTTTATTCATTTGAAATTGAGTTGTTTTTACTACGATTGAATTTGAAAAATTATTGAATCTCGTTATTTTCCACTAATTGGTGTTGTACTTAAATAAATAAATAAAAAAAAGGCTAAAATGAATGTTTACACGGTAAGGGTGTAAAACTATAATTAGTACATAGAAACTCAAATTTTTTTCTCAGTACAATTTTTGTAAAGCAATTTGACATCTCAATAGGCAAATATGGGCCCAACGGGCAGGACAATTGGATAAGATAAGTCCTTTTAATTGTCTGAAAGTGTAGAAGTTCGACAGCTCACGAGTCAAATGGACCCAAATGGGAAGAAATGAGATCATGATATTCATTCAGCGCTTAGCCACCTTTGATCCCATTAAATAAAAATTCATTCTCTTAAAAAAAAAATATTTTTTTTTGTTATAAATCATAAATTTATTAGTGAATGACAATTTAATTCATTTAATTCTTACAATTTTAGAAATTATTATCATTATATCCCCAATCATTCTCTATAAATATGAAACTTTGATTCTCCATAAAACACAAAAATTTATTGATTTATTTTATTATTCTTTCTTCTTATAACCCGTTATCAGTTCAAAAATCAAAACGAATTAGTTATGAGATAATAATTTTATAAGCATAATCATCTGTCACGTATATCGAAATTAATTTGATTACATGTGACATATGCATGAATTTTGATTATTTTTGCCCAGATTTTCTTTTGAACTTTTCCAAATAAAAGGTGCGTGAATCTTTTTGCCATTGCAATCTGATTGATCTCTACTGATTGATGTGAAATTTATTATTTGGCAGATCAGCAAATTCAGTTTAGGGTTTTCAACAACTCGAAATTGGAGTCATAATTAGCCGCACAGAATTGGTGTCATATAATCTACAAATTAGCCGCACTCATAATTCTTTAATACTTTATGCATTTTCTGTAATCAATCATGTTATATCTATATTTTATTTTACATTATTTTTGACATTGTTCCACGTGTGATTGGACAGTCTAAAAAAACACACTTTTTCGTCCAACACCTTTTGAATTCCTGCACAATATTAAAAAAAAAGTACACCACGAAATGTATATTTAACATATTTTTTCCTCTAATTATATAGAACCATGCTTGGTGTACAGAGCATAATTTGTTGATAATGTTGTCATTGGATAGTTTGAAAATTATTAATTTTTTTAGCCAACGATTTTTTGACGTTCTTAACAAATGTTGTTATCCAACATTGTATTCATAATTAATTAATAATTTACATTCATTGCATAATCTCTCTCTCTCTGAATGAGGTCTAATTAATGATTGCAGCAACTTCAAATTGTTTGTTTTTTCACGTGCACAATCAATCAAATTTTTACCACATACGATTTGTATGTGTTCGAATGCATAATGTATATTACTTATCAAATAGCCTACTTATCTTCATAATGTAGTTATGATATCTACTGGATTTGTATATACTTCATAAGGGGACCAGTATATCACCCAGTTGTGCTTCCAATACATTCTATTGCACATGGTTAGGTGCACAAATATTCCTTCTGTTGAGTAGTTTGTTAGGATAGTTCTTTACCCTTTTACCCCTTTCTTCTTTCTATTTATTTGCACTTGTATTGATGTTAATGATAAGATGAATTTCCGGATTTAATTCTAGTTCATTAGAATTTCCCCTCATCTTCATTCAGCAGCATTACCTGCCTTCTATCATCTTTAAATTCTTACATGGTATCAGAGCAATGACTACCATTGCTGAAATGAATTCTGCTACCAGTGAAAACGCAGCTCCCATCCAAACTCCTGACCTCTCTGATCATTACAAGCTAGAAAACTCAGATAATCCAGGAACCATTCTCGTTACAGATTTGCCGGCCACAGAAAATTATCCTACCTGGTCAAGAGCACTCCGGTGAGCGCTCCGAGCTACGAACAAGCTTGGCTTCATCAATGGAACACTACCTAAGCCTGAACCAACCGGTACCTCATTCGATCCATGGGAGAGATGTAATGATATGGTTGTATCCTGGATTCAAAATGCCATATCTCCATCTCTTAGATCCAGTGCTGCATTCATGGATGAGGCAAATGAGATATGGGCTGAACTTAAGGATCGATTCTCCCAACAAAATGGACCCAGAATGTATGAACTAAAGAAAGCACTGTCTAATCTGGAGCAAGAAAATGATTCTGTAAGTATCTATTATTGTAAATTGAAAACCATTTGGGATGAACTATCAGTCTATGATCCTACCCTTGAATGTAGCTGTGGAAAATTGAAAGTACTAGTGGACAGACATCAACGTGATTGTGTAATCAAATTCCTAATGGGGCTAAATGAAGTGTATGATAACACAAGGGCTCAAATGATGATGCTTGATCCCATTCCACCAGTAAACAAAGTGTTTTCCTACAAACAGCAGCAGGAGAGACAAAGGCAAATTACCTCAACTGTTGTGAACAATGAAGCCATTTCAATGGCAACCAGGAAAAACTATGGAGATAATAGGACAGTCAGTTATGGAAAATCGAACTTCACTAGTAAAAGGGATAGACCATATTGTTCACATTGCAAAATCCCTGGACAGAGCGTAGATAAATGTTTTAAGGCAGGAAATATTGAGCCTCCTATTTGCACACATTGCAGCATGATAGGGAATACTATGGAAAAATGCTTTAAGCTGCGAGGTTATCCTCTTAATCACAAGTTACACAGAGTCCAGAGGATAGATGGAGGTTTTGCAAATCAATCTAGTATGGTGGAAGAAGAGAGTGAGAGGCAAGTTTCTCTGACAAAGAGACAATATGAAAAGTTCCTTGCCTTAGTTCGACCTAAGGAAAGTTCACAGAGCACTCATTCTGTCAATCATGTGCGAACTATTGACCATTCAAAAACTAACCCTCAATCTGATTTGTCTGGTAAAGCTGCCTATCTATCTATTACACCCACACACTCTCAGAATTTTGATAGCACCCCATAGATTATTGACACTGATGCAACAGATCATATGATTTGCAAATCACAAACTCTATGCTTCTTAAAGATGTGTTATGTGTTCCTAATTTTCACTTCAATTTACCTTCTGTCAAGAAATTAACACAACAGATCCCTTGTTGCCTAATCTTCACGTCTAATGCCTGTTATGTGCAAGACCTTTTATCTTGGAGGACGATTGGGAAGGGTAAAGTATGTCATGGCCTGTATCGACTGATGCTACACAAGGTTCCACCTATATCTCTCATGACCACCCTATCCGTCCTTAATCTTAGCAACCTTTCACTGCAGCCTCTGTTATCAATTCTGATGTTTAGCCAAATTTATGGCATTATCATTTAGGACATTTATCAGACTCTAGAATGAAACTTATTTGTGATAATTATGTTGTTTCCCATTACAAGAATACCAGCAATGTTCCTTGTTTTAGTTGTCCATTGGCAAAGCAACATAAAAATCCTTTTCCTATAAGATCACATAAGACCAAGCAATTGTTTGAAATTATCCACTGTGACATTTGGGGTCCCTGCCCCACTAAAGCTCATGATGGATCTAAATATTTTCTTTCAATTGTAGATGACTATTCACGTGCCACTTGGGTCTATTTACTTAAGAAAAAATTTGATATTGATCATTCCATTATGGCTTTTATCCAAATGATAGACAATCAGTTTCAGACCTCAGTTAAAACCTTAAGAAGTGATAATTGACCTAAATTCAAATTGACTGATTTTTACAACTTAAAAGGTATCATTCATCAAAGGAGTTATGTTGAGACCCCTCAACAAAACGGTGTGGTTGAAAGGAAGCACCAATACTTGATGAATGTTGCTAGAGCCTTAAAATTGCAGTCAGGTCTTCCTCTGTTTTCTTGGAATGAATTTATCCTCACAACAACACACTTGATAAATCGAATTCCCACACCTCTGCTGCAAGGCGAGTCACCATTTGAAATACTCTTTCAGTGTACACTCTCATCTTAGGACCTTTGGGTGCCTTTGTTATGCTTCAACATTGACACATGGGAGAAAGAAGTTTGATCCTAGAGGGCGTCAGTGCATTTTCTTAGATTACCCCTTTGGAGTTAAAGGATATAAAGTGATGGACTTATAGACAAAAACCATCTTTATATCTAGGAATGTGACATTTCACTAGGCTTATTTTCCTTACAAACAAGCTGAAAAAACAATTGATGAAACTGAATTTGTCTTTACCAAACCACTCCCTGATGATATTAATCATATTCATGAATCCACATCAGATGCCATACTCCACTCACCAAGAGCATAAACACCTGATCAGAACATTTCGAAAAACCCTGCACCTGAAAATAATCCTCAAACATCACCTCCCACATCACCTTTCACTCGAAAATCTACAAGGGTCAAGAGGGCTCCCCAGTACTTACAAGATTTCCATTGTCATCAGGCCACATCAACTCAACCATACCAATCTTTTCCCAAGACAAGTTTTATAGCATCTGCAGGTAAGGCATTTTCCCTTTCTAATACCATTTCTTATCATAAATTATCACCTCAGTTTAAAGCCTTTTCAAACTCCATCTGCACACATTTTGAACCTAGTACATATCATCAAGCTATGAACGATCCTAACTGGTGTAAGGCAATGAAATAAAAAATAGAAGCCCTTGAGTTGAATAGAACCTGGACTCTCACTAACCTTTCACCAGGAAAGACAGCAATTGGCTGCAAATAGGTATATAAGCTGAACCATAACTCATATGGAAGCATTGAGAGGCACAAGGCAAGGCTTGTGGCCAAATGATATACACAAAGGGAGGGAATAGACTACAATGAAACATTCTCACATGTTGCAAAGCTTGTTACTGTTCGATGTCTGTTGGCTGTATCTGTAGTTCAAAATTGGCATCTCAAGCAATTTGATGTGAGCAATGCCTTCCTACATGAAGTTTTACATGAAGAGGTGTATATGGAAAAACCTCCCGGCTACACAAAAGGGACCCCCAACCAAGTTTGCAAGCTATTGAAAAGTATATATGGTCTGAAACAGGCCTCAAGGCAGTGGTACTCCACATTCTCTACAGTACTTATAGATTTTGGGTTTTCTCAATCAAAGGCTGACTACAGTCTTTTCACAATGACAACAGATGATTCCTTCACACCTTTGCTTGTCTATGTAGACGATATTGTCATAGCGGGCTCTAATTTGAATCAAATAGATACAATTCAGAAGTTTCTAAATAGCGGGTTCAAAATTAAAGCACTAGGTGATCTGAAGTATTTCCTTGGACTTGAAGTGGCAAGATCAAACAAGGGAATTGTAATCTCTCAACGCAAGTACACTTTGGATATGTTGGTTGATGCAGGACTACTTGGAGCTAAACCTGTTAAACTACCTATGGACCAGAATTTGAAATTGGGAAGAGACACAAGAAAACCAATACTCGATCCTACAATTTACAGGAAATTGATTGGAAAACTAATGTATTTATCTTTAACTAGGCAAGATATATGTTATGCTATTCAGAATCTTAGCCAGTACATGGAGGCACCTTCTTACACACACCTTGTAGCAGTTCACAAGGTAATCAGATATCTCAAATTGGCACCAGGACAAGGCCTATTTTTTCCATCTTCATGAACTTTAAAACTTCAAGCTTTATGTGATTTTGACTGGGCAGCATGCCTAGATTCTCGAAGATTAGTTACTGGTTACTGTATCTTTCTTGGGGATTCACTGATCTCTTGGAAGTCCAAGAAATAAAGCGTGGCGTCTCGATCATCTGCTGAGGCAGAGTACAGGTCAATGGCTAGTACTTGTTGTGAAATTACATGGTTAAAGTACCTCCTAAGAGACCTTCAAATTGATCATTCCAAACTAGTTACTCTATATTGTGACAATCAGGCGGCATTACACATTGCCTCCAACCCAGTATTTCATGAGAGAACCAAGCATATCGAGTTGGATTGTTACCTAATCAGGGATCAAATTGAAGCTGGACACATCTGCACGTCCTATGTTAACAATCAATCACAGCTTGCAAATATATTTACTAAGGCATTATCTTCTATCACTTTGAGATCACATTTGTCCAAGATGGGAATAGAAAACATCTATTCTCCACCTTGAGGGGGGCTGTTAGAATGCATAATGTATATTACTTATCAAATAGCCTACTTATCTTCATAATGTAGTTAGGATATCTGCTGGATTTGTATATACTTCATAAGGGGACCATCATATCACCCAGCTGTGCTTCCAGTACATTCTATTGCACATGGTTAGGTGCACAAATATTCCTTATGTTGAGTAGTTTGTTAGGATAGTTCTTTATCCTTTTACCCCTTTCTTCTTTCTATTTATTTGCACTTGTATTGATGTTAATGATAAGATGAATTTTCGGATTCAATTCTAGTTCATTAGAATTTTCCCTCATCTTCATTCAGCTGCATTACTTGCCTTCTATCATCTTTAAATTCTTACAGTATGTCCTTCCAATTATACAAGTCGCATAGGTAGATTTTAATAGCCTAATTTATGTGCGATTATTTAACGTATTTAACGTGTGCATTATATACTATTATATATATTTTTTATTAATAACACACTATTAAATATTTTTCTTAGATTTTACTTGCTTCCAAAGAGCATAATTAAANATATAATTTATTATAATAATATATGATTGCTCATGAAGAGTATGGTTATAATTTTTAATATTTCAGAAGAATATTAATATTGCTATTAAAGAAGCAATAATAATATATAATGTGCTCTCAAAGTAACACATGTTTAGAAAAATATATCATTTTGAATTCATATTTATCTCCGAAGGAAAACATATGACTCATATCATATTGACATTGATTAGTCTGTCCACTTGATTGATTATTATATAATTATATAATGTTTAATCATATTTTTTGAAATTAAATATTGAATTATATCTTATATTAAACTAGAAGTTGAATTTGATTTTTTTTTTTTTTGGCATGATCAGTTGAATCATCACTAGATCAATAATGATGTGAAATTAAAAATTCAAATGGACTTTCAACAAAGAATCAAAAGATTATTCAATCCAATGAATTCCTATAAATTATTTGTTCTCTTTATCGACAATTTATCATAAACATCATGACTATAATAGGAATTGAATTTCCTATATTTATGGAAATTAATTAGGGTAATAAAAGAGTTACGTCATCCTCCACGTTGACTATCTAAATATCATTTGTATCTAATAGATTTGATACAAATACTAGATGATTGCATGTTGTTTGCAATCTGAAATTTGCGAAATTACTGCTCAACTTATGATCATAATTTTTGGATTATACAATCAAGACAGCGTATCTTGTTAATTATAATGATTCTAAATCTCAACTTTTTAATACTTTTTAGTTGAGATATCGATAAATAGTTTAATATTATTATTTGTTAAACACATCCGATTAATTTAATTGAGAACAAAATACTTATAATTTCTATTTAGGGAAAATTATTATGCATCACGACAATTTTATAATTTTTCCAGTTATAATTTAGCTTATAATCCGAGCCTAATTTTTCCCATCAAGATATTTTATACGACTAAGATAAAAAGTAAAGAATATTGAGAATAAATAAGTAGTTTGAATTTTTATCTCAAAGTGATGATATTTTATATAGTGGTTTACTGATTGTCAATTTCATTTGACAATTTTCTTGGGTAGGGGGAGGGGGGGGATTAGGAAGTTAAAAATAATGTTTAAATACATCATTATCTAAACTCGCAAAAGATAATTCAAAGCAGAAGTTCAATTTAGATGCATTTACTAACCAAAGAGATCAATAATATTTCAGACACCAGCTTTAAATGCTACAACTAGAATTGACTCCTGAAAGGACAACTCGTTAATATTATATTTGATAAATTTATAGCACGTCTAAAGCGTGATGGTATTCGATTTTAATATAAAAATCTCCAAATGAAAACGGAGCAATTAGAAAAGATAGTCTTGTTAAATAAACACATATTTTTGATGAGTATCTAGACATAATAAGTTTTAAAACCTCAAAAAAAGTTCAAGTACCTGAAATAATGTAAATTGAGATATCCCAATAAATTATGTCGTTACGAGAAAAATAAAATCTAAAATAAAAGGTTGTCGACAATATTTTGGTACACAATGTACCATTTCATATTATGAATAGTGAGATATAGAAATAAATTTTTTTGTAGCATATCGATCGAAGATATTATTGGTCAAATAAAATGATGCAATCTTATCAAATTTGAATTTACTATAGAAACCTGAAGTTTCTGGATGCGATCCTAGTAAAATTTATTAGAGAAATCTGAAATTTTTGGATATACAGTCTGAACACCTAAAAGTGTAAACTTATAGAAATAAAAATGGAAAAGTAAAGTCGTAAATGTACGACTCTTTACATAATGAATTTTGCGAAAACTTGTATAAATAGATAAGTTATTCCATGGTGAATGTAATCACAAGTCTCTACCTTGCTTATATGACAATACATGAATTTTGATAGGCATGAAATAAATTTGATTATAGACAACTCATTTGACATTGCTATTAATGTTACCTTGAAAGATTTAGCCCCTATTTGAGTCCCATTATTTTCAAAATTTATTTTTTCAACACTCATTTTCAATCACACATTCTCCTGTTAAATAATTTTACACACAAACCAAAAACTTTTCCTTATTTTTCAACCATACATTCTCCAACTTTTTACTATTCCAAAATGTATTTTCTTGATAAAATTAAGCCCAAACAGGTTGTTAATTGCCTAAAGCATATAATTTAAGTGATATTATCATGAGAATGAGTAAATTCGCGTTATAATCTTTTTTCTCTTGATCAAGGTTTTGTCCCATTAGGTTTTTTTGACAAGATTTTTAATGAGACAACTTTTGTGGCGTATTCAAAAGAATAATGTACTATTTTTCCTTCATTATGATTTTTTTTACATGATTTTTCCTAATAAAGTTTTAACGAGACATATTTTATGTGTAATCTATGTCCATAATCTAAAAAACATTTACTCTCAAAATAATATTTTGATATGTATGAAACTTTTGAACAGATCAAAAGCTATTTTTCGAATCATCATATTACTACAATCATGAAATGTTGATAAATATCTCGCATGAAGACATTGTTATTTGAAACCATTGACGTACAAGATAAGAATAATTGATGCAAGAATTGAAATTAGGTGGAGCAGCTGTACTCCTTTTTATTCGAACAAGTTTTGTCCCACTGGATTTTCTTGACAAGGATTTAACGAGTCAAATATTTTATAATGTGTCATTCAAGAGGGAGCGTTGTAAATGGTAACTTTATTAGTGAATAACAATTGTACCCCTACAATTCTTAAAATTATTATCATTATATCATTCCCTATAAATAGGTTTTGGTTCTCAATAAAACACACAAATTTATTGATTTCCCTAGTTTTCTATATAGTTTGTAACAATTTTACGCTTTTCTTATATTTTAATCACACGTTCTTAAAAAAAATAAAAAATCTTTTTTTTCAAAAAATGGAGCTCAAACACACCCTGAGGCCCTGTTTGATGCACATTCTTAAAGAAATAATGTATTTTAAATAGTGATGTGATAGAAAATATGTTGTTAAAAAAAAGAAAAAGTTTTGAATTTACATGTAATATTATTTTATTGAAAGATGCATGATTGAAAATAAGTATTAAATTAATAATTTTTTTTTAGAATGTGGATCAAACATGGGCCTAATGATGGGACAAATACATTTTCAAAAGGGATAAATCCATCTATGACCACTGTATTTTATACTTAGTGTAATCATGACTACACAAATTGATTTTGATTCACCATGATCATTGTATTTTTTATTTAGTATGTCACTCAATTTCATATAACGTTTTGATCAAGTCACCAGATTATTACCACAATAAAAAAGGAAAATGAGAATTAGGAGCAGAAATAAAAAATTACACATAATCATTACAAAAAATTTTTTAAAAAATTATGAAAAATCAGAAACAAAATTTTTCTCTTGATTTATGTTTGATTTATATTATATAAATTTTTAATTTGGGTTAGTGAATATTTCTTGTATTTTTTTTTACGTAGTAATTTTTTTTTTCTTGATTTGGATTTGATTTATATTGTATAATTTTTCCACTATTTGGGTTAGTGGATTATTATTATTATTATTATTATTATTATTATTATTTT
>CAIGRB010116514.1:41573-54011 GCA_903798255.1 Fraxinus quadrangulata
GAATTTTGTAATGATTACCATATTGTGTGTTTTTTTATTTTTATTTTTTTAGTTTCTCATTCTCACTCTTTTTTTTGTAGTAATAATTATGTGTATTTTTTTGTGGTAGTAATCAGGTGGCTTGACTGAAATATTTTATAAAGTTGAGTGGCCATCGTTAATTAAAAGTAATTTAGGTGGTAATTATGACGCTAAGTATAAATTACAATGGTCACGATGAATCAAAATCAATTTGGATAGTCATGGTAACACTAAATATAAAGTATATTGACCACAGTGAATCAAAATCAATTGAGTAACTATGGTGACATTAAGAATAAAATACAGTGACCATGAGTGGATTTAAACCATTTTCAAAAACAAGAAACTTGTATTTTTTTATTAGATGGTCATATTTTCTGACCTTAGATAAAATATTATGACCTATAATTTAATTAAATAAGTCACAGTTCCAATAACACACAACTTATGGTCACAATCGTCTATTAGTCACAAATTACAGAAAGTCTCAATCATAAATACACAATTTGTGAGTCATAATTATATATTTAATCGTAAAACACGTAGTAGGTCACAAATTATTTCTTAGTCACCAATACCCCACCCCACATCTCTAATCCACGACCACCACCTCCACCTCCACCTCAAAATCACTGCCACCTTCACAATCAAACCACCATCACCACCACCACCATCTTTACTTTCAGTACACTTCAAATCCACAACCATCCCATCTTCACCTTCAACACACCTCAAATTAATCAGCGGACTACATTGGCTCTTCTCTAACGCATGTGATGAATTTCCAGCGCCAAAGTTTGTAACTTCAAAATCTCGAATATCAACCTAACTCCTCTTCTGCGTAGGTTATATAATGATTTCGAAAAAGAAGAAACTGAAGAAACACAAAATATGAGACAGTGGTATTACTAGAACCACAAAATATTTAGTTATACAGAGTGATGAATTCTTTATTTAATCAATTCAACAGGTAGGAATCAGTTGAATTGCAAAGTGGCCAGTGAAAACCAAACTATCAAGTTCAATTCTAAGAAGTATAAAATTTTGACCCATGAACTAGCTCTAGAGTTAAATGCTAAAACTCAATGGCATCATCTTAATTTATCTGGTAAACTTCATAATAAAAAATCTCCAATAAAGTAAATAAAACAAGAAATTAAAAGTGGCACATAAACTATGAATTTCCGGGCTGAAATCTTGATATACCTTCCGTCTAGTAACATCCTATTGCAAACTAAAATCATGATATATCATCTCTCATGTCCAAATTTACCCTCTTTGATCCCCATTTTTGGTGTATAATACATTTGTAATAGTAGATTGATGGGGAATGTGTAGTTAAAAATGAAGGAAAAGTTTTTGAGTTGTGTGTAATATTATTTTATTGAAAAATGTATGATTGAAAGAAGAGAGACAAAATGTATTTTTAAAAAAAATGAGAATCAAACAAAAGACCAAGTAAAAATAAAATAACATTCAAAATCCAAATCCCTCCACTCCTACATATATGCATATTAAAAAAGGAGCAATCAAGTTATAAAGGAGGAACCACATTACGATATTATAGTTTGTAAATATGATATGTGATTTTACAGGATATGTGATTTTACAGGTATCTGATTATGCAAATACAAGGGAAAATTATAATAAAACCTTCTCATTTTCTTCTTTCTTGGCTCCTTCGCCGGTGGCACTATGGTAGCAGCGGAATTGGATATATGAGAGAAGTTCAAACCTATAATTTTTTTGGGCCCTCAAATTTATTTGACAGTGGGTCTTTCTTGGGCGGGTTATTGGTGGTAGTGGGTAATTTTTTTTAAGGCACATTTGTCATGTATAGTTATGTGTATATAGCTATGTCAACGAGTAGAGTCGAGCCGAAAAAAAAGCTCAGGCTCGGTTTGGGCTTTGTTGGGCCTGAGCCGAGCAAAGCCCGACAAAAAAAAAATTAGGCTGGGCCCGAGCCGGCGCAGTTTTTTTTTTTTTTTGATAAAAAAGAATTTAAACAAATTTTTTTTTAACAGCTGCCTACAGAGACAACTGCCTGTTGCAAGCAGCTACAAACAAGCCTACATGCAATTAAAACAGCTGCCTGTTGCATGCAGTTACAAACAGGCATGCAGGCAGCTAAAACAGTTGCCTGCTTGGCAGCTTTAATATGTTACTTTTTTTTCAAAACGAGTTGGGCCCGGCTCGCGCTTTTTCTGAGTCGAGCCCGAGCCGTCGAGTTTTTTTGCTATCCCTATGTATATACGTTAATGCAACCATGAGGATGCATGAATTGAACTTTCCAGAAATGAAAGGGTGATAATAATTATATTGGTTACAAGTTTTCCCTCTCTTAGTTATTTATTCTTTTTAGTTTTTAAGGTTTATGAATTCCAATTTTTGAGGTCATCTTCTATAACAAATTATTCGAAAGACGATTTTATTATATTGGTTCCTGTAATTAGAATTAGGTTTTATCAAATTGCTTTGGCTACAATGTTGAAGACTAAGACCAATGCAAATGGAAAACATAGATGTTTATGGAGAAGTGTTTTGCTTCTTGCTTGTATGTTCACATTTCATGCTCTTCTATAGCATTCATGACTAGACATTTTTATTGGCTCCTGTGATCTTTGAGAAGGAAGACTATGCTGCATGTAAGTGTTCTTCATATCTAGTATGGGGTGTATAGTTTTTATATAGGACTGATTGGATTGATGACATTATTCTGAGCAAAGAATGTGTAGAAGGAAGCTTGCTGTGGTAGGTATATTGGTGAATTAGTGGTGTAAAGCTCCTCAAATAAGTCACAATTAAAAAATGCATTGTTCACATCAAGTTGAGTGATGTGTCAGTGATTCGTAGCAGCAATGGCCAAAAGAATTTTAACTGTAACAAGCTTTGCTACTGTATAAAAGGTTTCAATGGAATCCAACACTTCTTGTTGAGTGTACCCCTTTGCTACTAAATGGGCCTTGTATCTATCAATGCTACCATCAGACCTATATTTGATTTTATACACCCATTTACATCCCATAGAATATTTCCCTTCAGGTTAGTTAGTTACTGACCAAGTCTTATTATCCTACATAGCCTTTAATTCTGTGGCTATAGCTTCTTTCCAATGGCTATACTCAACTGGCTCAAGATAGAATTGAGGCTCAAAATTCGAAGATACATTCAAAAGATAATTGCAATGTCCAGTATAGAAGGCTTTATAAGAAAGGTATTTGTGCAATGGATAAAGAATGTTATTTTCATGTAATGGAACATGATTGGACAGCAAATTACAATGAAAATCTATGAGATAGAACTAATTTAAGAGATTGTTGAGAATATCGAAGATCCTCAACTAAAAAATAAATTCTCTCTTCTTTTACCAAATACTTCAAAATCTCCTGTAGCTCCTTTTAATATAAAAGACATATTAATTTGGTTTAATACTGGAAGTTTGTCATTTTCAAAATCCTCAAGTTCTAAGTTAAGATCAGAAATCGTTGAGATGAAATCTCAAATTGCTTCAATAGAAAGTCAAATGAAAGATGTTCAAATGGAGGTTGTTTTCTTAAAAACCAAATCTTTGGAACTAGAAAACAATTCTGGTCATGAATTCTCCTCTTTTGATAAAGAAATTCCTTAAGATGTTCAAACCGAGGAAGAAAAGGTCAATCTTATCAATCGCATTCAACTTAAAAAATGGTACTGCAATATGACTACTGTAGTAAACAAAGAATTTAAATTCACTTCTAGAGTCTTATTTGTTTCAAAAATATATTTGATTTAGTTAAAAATTTAGGCCAAGAAGTTAGTCTTGGAACTCCTTTTATTATTCAAATTTATCATTTTCAAGTTAATTCGAAAGGTCTTACTACAAATATTTTGGGTCAAGAAATATTTTCCAAATGTACAAATTCTCGTGCTTATAAAGTGGTAAATTCTTTAAAAGAAGCATATATTTCAAAAATTATTCACAATATTAATATCAAGAAAATGCGTATTCAATTCCTCAAAGAAGAAATTAAGTTTCAAAGAATTAAAGAACAATTGCAAACTCCCTCAATTATTGAAAAGATTTCTTCACTTCAAAAGAAAATTGAGGAAGAAATATGTTCTACTATTTTAAATGCTTTATGAGATAGAAAGAAACATGTTGTTTTTCTTCCTTACAATTGTGATTTTCATGAATTAAATATTCAAACAAAATCTCGTCCTATTCAAATGAATAAAGAACTATTTGATCATTGTATCAAGGAAATCAATGATTTACTAAAAAAGAAATTAATTCGTCATAGTAAATTACCATAGAGTTGTTTGTATTCTATGTCAATAATTCTGCTGAAATCGAACGAGATGCTCCGCATTGTCTTGTTATCAATTATAAGCTGCTTAACAAAACTCTTAAATGGATAAGACATCCATAGCCTCAAAAGAAGGATTTTGTTAATCAGATTACTCAGATATGTCATCTTCTCAAAATTTGATATGAAGTCAAGATTTTGACAAATTCAAATTAAAGAAGAAGACAGATACAAAATTGATTTCAATATCCCATTTGGTCAATACGCGTGGAATATAATACCATTTGGTCTAAAAAATGTACCTTTAGAATTTTAAAAAATTATGAATGATATTTTTAATTCTTATCAAAATTTCATTATTATTTACATAGATGATGTTCTAATATTTTTTCAAAGTTTAGAAAAACATTTCAAGTATTTCAATACATTCATTCATGTCATTAAGAATAATGGACTAGCTATTTCAGACAAGAAAGTTATTCTTTGTCAAACACGTATTAGGTTCCTAGTTCATTATATTGATTTAGGAACTATTACTCCAATTCAAAGAAGTTTAGAATTCACAAAAAAATTTCCTGTTGAATTCAAGATAAATCAATTTTGCTTTTTAGGCTGTGTCAATTATTTGTTAGACTTTATTAAAGAGATAAGGTTATTGTGCGCTCTTCTTTTTCAAAGGTTGTAAAAGCATCCTATACCATGGAATCATGTACATACTTTAGCTGTACAAAAGGTTAAAGTTGCTGTCAAAAGTATCCATTATCTTTCAATCCTAGACCCCACTGCCTCCATTATTGTTGAAATCAATATGTCTAACATAGGTTATGGTGGATTGGTAAAACAAATCTCTGTTAAGTCTATTCAAAAATAGCTGGTTAGATTTCATTCCAATGTTTGGAATGATCCTCAAAAGAACTATTCAACTATCAAGAAAGAAATTTTATCAATTATTTTATGCATTTCAAATTTCAAGACGATTTAATCAATAAAGAATTTGTTTTGAAAACAGATTGTAAAGTTTCAAAAGACGTTTTGCAAAATGACGTAAAAAACTTTATATCAAAGCAAAAATTTGCAGGATGGCAAGCTATCTTGTCATATTTTGATTTTAAAATTCTATATATTCAAGGTAAATTAAACTTTCTTGCAAATTTCTTAACAAAAGAGTTTTTGCAAAAGAAATCTTCTTGAGAGAAACCGTTGTGAGTGTCCAGATGGATTCTTCTTCAAAGAAGAATAAGAAAAAAAAATCTTCAATTCCAATACTTTCAATTGATGATTATCTTCAAAATTCTTTTCATTGTTCAAGAGGAGAAGGACAATGCTCCACCACATCTCAAAATACTATTGCATAAAAACCCTCCTTCAAAACCCCTTTTAAAACAAGCTAGATGAACAAAAACCCTCAAATTTCAAAAAAGCCATTCAAACAGGTTTTGAAGAATTACCAGGAATATACCTCTCAAAATCTTTCCATTATTTTACCAAATCAATTCAATTACTTGTGTTGGAAATCGAAACTTCATGAGTACAAAGATATTCATCCCTTGATGAATGTATTCAAGATTTATTTCCGTCTTAATTCTATTTCATGCCGAGAAACATAAGAAAATCGATAGCTTATCATGAAACTATCCTCATTAAATCTCGATCAACCATAATAAATAACACTCAAAACCCTCAAAAACCAAACAAATAGATTTAAAAAAAAATTCAATTCAAAGGGTTTTGTCTTACGAAAACTGGGCCAGAATCTATGAGATGAGAAATGAATGCGTTTATCAAAAGAAGAAACATTCGATTCTCGTTTCAATTAGTTTGACTATAAGGATGCTTGGTTCAATGTTTTTTTATTTTTATTTTTTTATTTTAGACCTGTAACACATTCTTGGTTTATTCTCTTTAATCAAGTTTGTCGTTCAAACTTTCTAAAATAGTTTCAAACATGGTTCGAATTTTTTGGAATTGACGAAATGATTTTGTCCAATCTTACTTGTCAAGGGTTTAAACATTTCAAAAATGAGGCAAAATCAATTTTAAAGCCTCAAAAAAATCTTTTATTTCAATTTGCCTTCAATCTCAAAATCTCGTGGATTTTCTGTTGGGACTTTCATATTATTCAAAAGACAAACTTTGAGTTTAATGTCAAAATGATTGTTCGGAGGTTCAAAATTGAATGGTGGTCAAAATTCCATAAAATAAAATGCGGCTTTAATGCCGTGAATTAATGGATTGAAGAGCAAAGTGTGCCAAAAATCTTAAAGAAAGAACAACAAAAACATGCAGATTTTCTTGTGGAAAACCCAAAGCTTTTAGCCATGTTCAATTAGTGTAGAACTCCGGAAGAATTAACAATTATCTCTGAGAAAATGGCTTCTTTAGCCGAAGTCTCTTCAAAGAAATCAAGATCAAATCAAGATGATTCATTTCAATGAGGCTCAGAAACAAATTATGCTCAGAGCAATGAAGATATGTGCTATGGGCTAGATATTGATGAGTTGATTGCTCAAGAAACTCAAAATGACTATATGAACCCTGTTATTTAGATGAATATTGAAGATATAAGGTTCAAGGTTCAAGAGAAACTCATTTTCAAATGTTCTTGGCACCTAAAAAATGAACAATTTTCAAAAAGAAACTTTAAAAAGGAATATTTCAGCCTTATTAAAGTATCTTTAGCAAAGATGGTATCATTATTCAAAAAGCTGGGAGAAATGGCAGATAAAGACGAACAACAAAGGCAAACAAGGACAAACATTATTGTCCCTTAGCTCATCCTTCAAGATTCTTCAGAAGATTTCAAGTCTGAAACTCCAAATATAAAAGGAGATTAAGCCTCAAGATTACAACAAGAGTTTTTAGTGGGGGATAAAAACCTCTTCAAGAGAGCTTAGATATCCTTGTATTTTAAAGTTTTCTTTATTTTGAAGATCGCTTGTACTTCAAATTTTATACTTCAATAAAAATCAATTCTTCATTTCAATCATATTTTAAGTGCTTGTTAATTATCACTTCCACCTTCGAATTGTCCCGTTCCCTTGGCTTCTTTGGCATCAGAGCCATATGTGTTTAAGGTGAGGTTATAGTGTTATATTGTTTTAGGAATAGCATCAAAGGAGAAACTGGTTACCCTGGAGTGTTGGTCAGCTCAAAAAGCCGAGAGAGTGTAGGGTGGTCCCATTGGGTTGGATATATATATATATATTTGAAAATTTGACACAAAGCCCTATCCTCAAATTGGTAAATTCATAATTCTAGAAATATAAATTGGTTCACCAAATGATTGCAAAGCAGTATAATGGTTTAATTATGCAAGAGTAGAAAACTAGAATTGTTCCTTCAAATGATGAGAGAGAAATATGGGCTTATGAAGACATGAAAGTTGGATTAAATTTACAAAATGATGATATATATATTTGAAAATTTGACACAAAGCCCTATCCTCAAATTGGTAAATTCATAATTCTAGAAATATAAATTGGTTCACCAAATGATTGCAAAGCAGTATAATTGTTTAATTATGCAAGAGTAGAAAACTAGAATTGTTCCTTCAAATGATGAGAGAGAAATATGGTCTTATGAAGACATGAAAGTTGGATTATATTTACAAAATGATGATATATATATTTGAAAATTTGACACAAAGCCCTATCCTCAAATTGGTAAATTCATAATTCTAGAAATATAAATTGGTTCACCAAATGATTGCAAAGCAGTATAATGGTTTAATTATGCAAGAGTAGAAAACTAGAATTGTTCCTTCAAATGATGAGAGAGAAATATGGGCTTATGAAGACATGAAAGTTGGATTAAATTTACAAAATGATGATATATATATTTGAAAATTTGACACAAAGCCCTATCCTCAAATTGGTAAATTCATAATTCTAGAAATATAAATTGGTTCACCAAATGATTGCAAAGCAGTATAATGGTTTAATTATGCAAGAGTAGAAAACTAGAATTGTTCCTTCAAATGATGAGAGAGAAATATGGGCTTATGAAGACATGAAAGTGGGATTAAATTTACAAAATGATGGCAAAAACAAAATGAAATTCTAATACCTTAACGAGGAGTGCAAGACTCCAATCTCAGAAAGAAAGCAATGCAAATGATGAGCTTTTGGGAATTGGGGCTGGAATGAGGTATAAGTAGGAAATCATCTTGTTTATTAACCTAATGATGGTAAATTAGACGTAATTTGTGTTCCTTAATTAATGAGACTTCTTATTTGTCCATTTGACTTATTTAAATCCTTATATTGATCATTCACTTTATATTAAATTACATAAATTGCATTTATTAAGAAGATAAACTATTCTATCCTAATTTCTGGGTTTAATCCAAAAGCAAGGCAATTTCATTGCACATGACAAAATATACTTTATAATCTGAGTCAAGATCCCAAATTTCTTGATTCGAAAACAAGATAAGTTAAAAGCACACAATAAAATAAATACATTTTATAATTTGATCTAGGTTTATTAAAATATAAATACATAAATTTAAATTTATAGGCTCCTTGACCATCTAGGGCATTCAAGACACGCTCCACTGTAAAATATCGTTAGTCACGACAAAGATAGTTACATTAATTAAACAGTAAATATAACATTACTGTTTAAATTAAACAGCAGACTGCAAAAATGATAAGGCATGCAAGAAGCCATATTGCCCGTTAGTGCCAGAACGATGCCATTAGCAACTCATGCAACAGTCATTGCTCAAAGGGTGAGTTTTTTGGGGCGAGGGATGGTTGGGACCATTATCGTGGTCAGGGGTGGTTCTGAGGGAAGGCTTGCTTGGGATATAGCCGAGGCCAGCTCAAACTGAATTTTCGTCCATTCAGCCTCAGTCTAATCCTCTTAACTAATTAGCCTATCTCCATAACTTGTAAATTTGTCAACGCAATTACATGTGGTGGAGTTATAAAAATGTCCTATTCTTTTCGTTTTCCTTTTTGTTTAATTTTTGCTTTTGTTTTTAAGTTAAATTTAGGTACCAACTCAACATGCTACATTTAAGCTATAAACCTCGAAAATCATCTATATTGAATTGTTGAAGGATGTGAGCTTTATTTTCAGAACCACTTGAATTAAGTTGGATTTGATTTTTGATAGCTCGATTCTATTTGAACTCGTTCAATCTTCTTGTGAAAACACGAACTCACTTCTAAATGTAAATGTTTGCATGTTTTTACTATCATTTTATCGTCTTTTCTTTTTTATCTTT
Organism: Fraxinus quadrangulata; assembly: GCA_903798255.1. Taxonomy (NCBI): domain Eukaryota; kingdom Viridiplantae; phylum Streptophyta; class Magnoliopsida; order Lamiales; family Oleaceae; genus Fraxinus; species Fraxinus quadrangulata. Next base: position 51,114 of record CAIGRB010116514.1, read on the forward strand.
CAAGTCAATGTAATGTAATAATTATATGCATATTACTTTTTATGTCCTCCTAACTAATGTGTATTTTACTTTTAAATAAATATAATTTCCTCGTAAGGTCGAAAACAAACTAAAAAATTAGTCTAGTCCCCACCCCCGGGGACTAAATCCTAGCTCTGCCCCTAATGGTGGTTATCGAGACAGCAATCAGCTTGGTCACATGATCAAGGTTTGCATGGAAATTGTTATCTTCTACAACTGTGGTGGTCGGGGTGACATGGTACTCGAGTGTCCCTCAGGTACATTTATCGATCGCCGGCCACCAGATACTAAATATTCCCTAATTAATGATGTTTTAACTACCAAAGAATTAATGCTTTGGAAAAAATTCTTCGGTTTGGATGATTTTGAGCAGCTTGTTAATAAGCCAGCCATACTTCTAGGAGCTCTATTTTCTTCTTCTTCTTTGAATAGAGTCGTGGTTCATGGAGTCGTTTTGAAGTTTGAATGTGTAAGCTGCGGCAAAATGTATTTTTTATTTACACAGTCGTCTATGAATGTTAAAACAGTTGATTTATTCTCTTTACTGGAAAGTGGTTATTTCTATTATATGTTAATTACAGTCGTACAAGACTTATTTGATAAGATAGACACTACAATATGAAGTTGTATAATGCATTGTGTATTGAACAGAGTGAGTATTATTGACTTCAAATTCTGTCTGATCGATTGGCTAACAGAAAATCTCGACCACTTCTCCATTCACCTAGGTATTACCGGTACGCTGGAACATACCTTTAGAGTGCAAATATTATTGACCGAGAAAAAAGTTCAACGACGATTGTAGTACAAGTATTTCAAGGGACCAAGTTTGGCAAAATTATGAGTTTGTCCGATGGCTCAGCACAGCAAGTAGTTGCTTCAAGCAGGTGGTCCTGGGAATGTTAAACAGAGTGATGGATAGGGGCGAACACAGATATTTTAGATTAGAAGGGCACAATCAAACCCTGTACAAATCGAATACTTTGTTCTTGATTTTTGAATGATTCATACTTGACTTGAAACAATGCAAATTTACATTTATAAAAACATTTCTTCACTAATATTTTGCTAATCATTTTCATCAATTTGATTTCGAAGAGTCATTTTATTAATATTTTGTTCGTCACAAGAAAATGCATATTTACGTTTAAAAATCTTATAATATATTTGATACAAACAATCAATTCAAGTAATCAAAACGAAAAACCTATAACTAATATTCAATACTAATAATCAATCAAATAAACACAATTTGTTAAATATAAGTCAAATTGGATATAATAATTTCAGACACATTCTATATACACAGTTTGATATGAGAAAATACAAATTTAGGTTCTAATTAGTTGAAAATTTGATTGGAAAGTGAAGATTTATAGTAAATGCGATAATTTCCAGAGAATTTATATACAAATTTTAAAAAATTAGAAGGGTTAAGATTTTGTTAAAAGACACGAAGAAAAGAGTAAGAGAGAGTAAGAGAAAAGAGAAAAATTCAAATTTATTGTGATTTTGCCCCTATTTGGTGAAAATTAAAATCAAATTTTTAATAAATTTTGATAAAAGTTAAACAGTTATGAATTTCATGAAATATTATTAAAATTAATTGTTAAGTCTGATTTAAATTAAAATTTAGATTTAAATTGATATCAAATATTACTTTATAGAAAAAAAAATCTGAAAAGTTGGGGGTCACGTGACCCCCCAGGACCCCCTTGGGTCCGCGTGATGGATACTCTTTTATAGGATATGTAAATATTATATCCTCAGTTTTTGGAAGTTGGAACCAATCTCTTTTTTCTCCACTGTTTTGATGTAATTATTATGCTTTATAGTTCAACTTTCCGTACTCTTATAATGAATTGCTAAGCAATAGGGAGAAGTAAGAAAAAGTTCTTTATAGAAAGAAAAGAAATAATACAGTGCCTTTCATGAATGTTAACATTGAAATTTAGTGCATATTTTGAAAGTATATGTCTCTCCTCATACTTTATCATTATCGCCAATTATATATCAACTTGGATAATGGCTATCATTGTTAATATAATAATTTTTCTAAGGTATCTATTAATGCATATTCAAATTAAAAGATATATACTCGCTACAAGTTGAGTCATGTGACAGCATGAGCATATATGACCAAGTTGATTGTCTAAAGACAAGTCAAGTGGCGATCAATTAAAAAGCTTTGAGTCAAAATTTTGCTCGTCCATAACAGCATTCTAGGTAATACCATGCAGATTGACTTAATTTGATAAGCAACATAAGCAATGAGGTAGACTCAAGCATATTTTGTTTCTATACTCAACCAACCAATGACCAAGGTAATATTGATCTCAAAATATGTACGATCGAGTGGCTAACAAAATATCCCGGCCAACTTCCTCTTCCACCTAGGTATCACCTGCATGCTGGAACACAGAGTTAGGGTGTAAAGGTTATCAATCGAAAAAAGGGTTCGACAACCATTTGCAATACAAGTACATTGAGGGATCAATTTTGGCAACATTATGAGTTTGGTCTGACAGCCCAGCAAATCAAGTAGTTGCTTCAAGCAGGTGGTCCTGGGAATGTTAAAAAGAGTGATGGATACTCTTTTATAGGATATATAAATATTATATCCTCTGTTGTTGGGAGTTGGAACCAATCTCTCTTTATCTTCACTCTTTTGATGTTATGAATATGCTTTATAGTTTAACTTTCTATAATCTTATTATATGAAGTGCCAAGCAATAGAGAATATGAAATAGTTACAGAAAGAAAAGAAACGATACATTACCTTTCATTAATGCTAACATTTCACCTTAGTGCGTATTTTGAAAGTATATGTCATACGCACTAAGGTGAAATGTGAATCATTAGAGAGGAGACATATAC